>CM051013.1:2271121-2298621 GCA_027704905.1 Muraenolepis orangiensis | reverse complement strand
GTGTGTGTGTGTGTGTGTGTGTGTGTGTGTGTGTGTGTGTGTGTGTGTGTGTGTGTGTGTGTGTGTGTGTGTGTGTTTCTCCTGCAGTATTATCCTGGTCACCACACAGTTCCTGTCCCCCGCACTGCACAAGAACTTCTCTGAGGCTGATTTTGATTTCAAGGTGTGTGTGTGTGTGCGTGTGTGTGTGTGTGTGTGTGGTTTAACTAGTATTATATTAATATTAATGTCAATATTACAAATTCAATTTCCTGTCTATTTTTGCTGTATCTTATCTACGTAATCTTATATAGTAAAAACATTTCTATATATTTATATCAATGACCTCTGAAAAGTCATTCCTATATCTTAATATAGATATATATACAGTATATATACATTTATGTATTTGGCTATGCTTTGTCGTCATTTAGCAGATGCTTTTATCCGCAGTGAATGTGTGGAGAAGTGAGTCATGTGTGTTGGTGTGTTGGTGGTGTCCAGGTGTGGAACTCCTTCTTCAGCCTCACGGTGCTCTACATCAACCAGCCCAGCCTGCAGCTGGAACCTCTGGCCCAGGCCAAGGGGAAGAAGATCCTGGACAAGTAGGAAGAACAATAATCTAAATAATAATAATATTTGTATTATTATTATTAATAACAATTGAGTTTTAATTGTATTAAATTAAATTATTATTGTTATCATCATCATCCTTATTATTATTATAATAATAATAATAATAATTTGAAGTATTATTAATATTACAAATAGTATAAGTAATAATAGTAAAAAATTACAAATAATAATAAGGCTGATAATAATAATAATGAAACAATTATAGTATTATTAATAATAATAATTCTTCTTCTTCTTTTTTATTATTAATTTGACACTAACAATAATAATAATACAAATAAAAATACAAAATAAGGTAAAGTATTGTTCATGACTATTCCCTTTTAGTTGAATGTTGTAATGATGTAAACGGTCTCCGTAGGCACGGAGACATGAGGGTGATGATGGCCTACGAGCTCTTCAGCATGTGGCAGAAACTGGGTGAGATAAGGAGCCCTCATCAATACATCAATAATCAATACATCCATATATCCATACAGCAATACATCCATACAGCAATACATCAATACATCCATATATCCATACAGCAATACATCAATACAGCAATACATCAATACATCCATATATCCATACAGCAATACATCAATACATCAATAATCAATACATCCATATATCCATACAGCAATACATCCATACAGCAATACATCAATACATCAATTACACTTATACTCTTATACACTAATACACTAATACAGCAAAACACCAATACACCAATTAAGCAATACACCAATACAGCAATACAGCAATAAATCAATACAGCAATACAGCAATACAGCAATACATCAAAACATCAATACATCAATACATCAATGCATTCATACATTGATAGATCAATACATCAATAGATCAATACATCAATAGATCAATACATTAATTTACCAATATAGCAATACATCCATACCGTCTATTGTCCCTCTTAAAATGATCCTCATCACCTGTGTCCCCCCCCCCCTCCAGGTGAGAACAAGCCCCACTTCATCCCAGGGATGATGGGTCCCTTCCTGGGGGTCACCCTGGTGCCTCAGACCGAGGTCCGGAACATCATGGTCCCCATCTTCCACGACATGATGGACTGGGAGCAGAGGAAGAACGGAAACTTCAAACAGGTCAGTGGTCAGATCACATGACATGACAGTGCATTAGATCACAGGACAGTAAACCACAGGACAGTACATCACAGGACAGTACATCACAGGACAGTACATCACAGGACAGTACATCACAGGACAGTACATCACAGGACAGTACGTCACAGGACAGTACGTCACAGGACAGTACGTCACAGGACAGTACGTCACAGGACAGTACATCACAGGACAGTACATCACAGGACAGTACATCACAGGACAGTACATCACAGGACAGTACATCACAGGACAGTAAACCACAGGACAGTACATCACAGGACAGTACATCACAGGACAGTACATCACAGGACAGTACATCACAGGACAGTACATCACAGGACAGTACATCACAGGACAGTACATCACAGGACAGTACATCACAGGACAGTAAACCACAGGACAGTACATCACAGGACAGTACATCACAGGACAGTACATCACAGGACAGTACATCACAGGACAGTACATCACAGGACAGTACAGTCATTTTGCAGACGATTTTGCCCAAAGCGACTTACAATAAGGTCATTCAACATCAGGTAGTCAAGAGAACTACTAGAACTACCAGAAGTCATAAGTGCATTTCCTTCCTAACAAGCCATAATAATATAATATGTACATACATATACACATATATAATAACATAATATATAATACATTACATTACAATTAGGTCATTTAACAGGTGGACAAGTGAACTACTAGTTACCAGAAGTCATACGTGTATTTCAATCCTAACAAGCTATAATAATAATAATAATATATAATGTACATCCGTACATATACACATATATAATAACATCATATATAAAACATTACATTTCCTCCAAGAGCAGAACCAGAGCTCAGGTAAAAGTACAATAAGTTGTCTCCCTAGATTTGACACACAGCGTTCATCAACCAGGGTTCAGGACAAATAGTAGACAGTAAGGAGAACCACAGAGAACCGTAAGTTTGGTTTCTTGTGTTTTGTTCTCATATTAAACATCTCCATCTTGTGGACAGGTCCTGGACAGCTTTGACACATCAGATCACATATGGATACAGTTTATATAATACCCTCCATTTTGTGTGTGTGTGTGTGTGTGTGTGTGTGTGTGTGTGTGTGTGTGTGTGTGTGTGTGTGTGTGTGTGTGTGTGTGTGTGTGTGTGTGTGTGTGGTGTGTGTGTGTGTGTGTGTGTGTGTGTGTGTGTGTGTGTGTGTGTGTGTGTGTGGCGGTGGGCGTGAGCGAGAGTGTGAGAGAGAGTGTGCATAACATGACAGTCATTTAGCAGACGCTTTTGTCCAAAGCGACTAACATATAGTGCGTTGAACAAAGGAAGGTGAGAGAACCACGTGAACAAAGGAAGGTGAGAGAACCACGTGTCACCAGTGCTCAGGGAAAAGAACAAAAGGTTCAGGTAAAAGTACAATAAGTTAGCCTAACCCGAACAAAAGAACAATATCTAACTAACTAACAAGCAAACAATCGACTTAGTAAGACCCCACTACACTAGTAAACAGTGATAAGAGGATGCGCTAGGTGGAAGGATATAGTGTTTCCTGAAGAGATGAGTTTTGTGACTCTGCAGTCGTGAGTCATTTCATTCCACCAAATTGGGGCCAGGACGGAGAAGAGCCGTGACCGCGTAGATCGGCCACAAGGGCCCCTAAGTGAGGGGGCGAGCAGACGGCCTGAAGTATTAGAGCGAAGTGGACGGGCAGGGATGTAGGCCTTGACCATTGCCCGGAGGTAGGAAGGAGCAGTACCTTTCACTGCCCTGTAGGCTAGCACCAAGGTCTTGAACTGTATGTGAGCAGCTACAGGGAGCCAGTGTAGAGCCCCTAGAAGGGAAGATGTGTGGGAGAACGACAGTTGATCATCCAGGGTCACACCCAGATTCCTTGAAGTCCGAGTAGGTTTCACGCATGCATGTGTGCATATGTGTGTGTGTGTGTGTGTGTGTACCGGTGCATTTGTGTGGGCGTCTAATTTGTGTGTGTGAACATGCGTGTGTGTGTGGGCATCTATTTGTGCTTGTATGTATGTGTGTTTAACACATACAGTTTGTGTGTTTAACACCAGTGTGTGCGTGTGTGCGTGTGTGCGTGTGTGCGTGTGTGTGTGTGTGTGTGTGTGTGTGTGTGTGTGTGTGTGTGTGTGTGTGTGTGTGTGTGTGTGTGTGTGTGTGTGTGTGTGTGTGTGTGTGTGTGTGTGTGTGTGTGTGTGTGTGTGTGTGTGTGTGTGTGTGTGTGTGTGTGTTCCAGGTGGAGGCTGAGCTGATGGACAAGCTGGACAGCATGGTGTCCGACGGGAAGGGAGACGACAACCACAGAGAGCTCTTCGGCTTGCTGTGAGCACCAAACGACATCCTGTGACTTAGAACCCTCCCCTGTTAGAACCCTGCCCTGTTAGAACCCTCCCCTGTAAGAACCCTCCCCTGTTAGAACCCTCCCCTGATAGAACCCTCCTCTGTTAGAACCCTCCCCTGATAGAACCCTCCCCTGTTAGAACCCTCCTCTGTTAGAACCCTCCCCTGATAGAACCCTCCCCTGCTAGAACCCTCCCCTGTTTGAACCCTCCTCTGTTAGAACCCTCCCTGTTAGAACCCTCCCCTGATAGAACCCTCCCCTGATAGAACCCTCCCCTGCTAGAACCCTCCCCTGTTAGAACCCTCCCCTGTTAGAACCCTCCCCTGATAGAACCCTCCCCTGCTAGAACCCTCCCCTGTTAGAACCCTCCCCTGTTAGAACCCTCCCCTGTTA
The DNA here is from genome assembly GCA_027704905.1 of Muraenolepis orangiensis. Lineage (NCBI taxonomy): Eukaryota > Metazoa > Chordata > Actinopteri > Gadiformes > Muraenolepididae > Muraenolepis > Muraenolepis orangiensis. The sequence continues at coordinate 2,294,133 of CM051013.1, read as the reverse complement.
GAACTCCCCCCTATTAGAACCCTCCCCTGTTAGAACCTCCCCCCTGTAAGAACCCTCCCCTGTTAGAACCGTCCCCTGTTAGAACTCCCCCCTGTTAGAACCCTCCCCTGTTAGAACCCCCCCCCCGTTAGAACCCTCCCCTGTTAGAACCCTCCCCTGTTAGAACCCCCCCCCGTTAGAACCCTCCCCTGTTAGAACCCTCCCCTGTTACAACCCTCCCCTGTTACAACCCCCCCCATTAGAACCCTCCCCTGTTAGAACCCCCCCCCGTTAGAACCCTCCCCTGTTAGAACCCTCCCCTGCTAGAACCCTCCCCTGTTTGAACCCTCCTCTGTTAAAACCCCCCCCCGTTAGAACCCTCCCCCATTAGAACCCCCCCTGTTAGAACCCTCCCCTGTTAGAACCCCCCCCGTTAGAACCCTCCCCTGTTAGAACCCTCCCCTGTTAGAACCCTCCCTTGTTAGAACCCCCCCGTTAGAACCCTCCCCTGTTAGAACCCCCCGTTAGAACCCGTTAGAACCCTCCCCTGTTAGAACCCTCCCCTGTTTGAACCCTCCTCTGTTAGAACCCCCCCCCCCCGTTAGAACCCTCCCCTGTTTGAACCCTCCTCTGTTAGAACCCCCCCGTTAGAACCCTCCCCCGTTAGAACCCTCCCCCGTTAGAACCCTCCCCTGTTAGAACCCTCCCCTGTTAGAACCCTCCCCTGTCCCCGTCCCTTTTATCACCTTGGACCTTCAAACCTATTGGAACGTATTCAGTGTCGACAATAATAAAACATCCTGATTTAACCACCTCTCCTTTCTCTGCAGCACTCAACTCTTTGGACCTTACCCCAGGTATATATATAAATATATATACATGCATATATACAATATATATAACCTTTCAATACTGAGCATAAAACACATATTTCATAATTCATATATTTTAGATCTATACTCTAGATATAGATAATTCCCCTCTCACGGCGTGTTGTCCTTGCAGCCTGCTGGAGAAGATCGAGCAGGAGACCTGGAGGGAGACCAGCATCTCCTTCGTCACCTCCGTCACCAGGTTGATGGAGAGACTGCTGGACTACAGGTACGACAGGCTTGCAGCTCGCGGGTTTGAACCCCCTGTCTGGGGAGCAAGAGGCCTAACTCTAACTCCATCTTTTTTTGTTTAGTTTTGTATTTTTTTTTAACTTGGAATTATTGTCAATGCTGTAACTTTGTGCATATATTCAGAGCTGCCGATAACTTTTCACTGTTCATTGTACACTGAACCTTACTATACATGTGACAAATAAACCACATCTATAGTATAGTATATATAATATATGATATGATAACATTTCACTGCACATTGTACACTGAACCTACACACCTACACCTGGACATACATGTGACTAATAAACCAAATCTGAATCTGAATCGTAGTTCGATCGTCATGCTAGTTATTAATATAAATATGTTGTTGTTATTTAGGGACTGTATAAAAGGAGACGATGGGGAAAACAAGAAGATCAGTGGCTCCGTCAACCTCATGGTAATCACCTTCTAGAACCATCTGTCTGATCCACACACGTTCAAGCTCACTGTCAATCTTCCTCTAATGCTAATGCTAGCGCTAGCTGATTCCACCCACTAAGACAGGATTGACTTTGACAGCCTTTTTCTCCCGTATCGCCCCCCCCTCCCCCCTCACCCCCCCTCCCCCCTCACCCCCCCCGGCAGAACTTCTACAAGTCGGAGGTGAACAAGGAGGACATGTACATCCGCTACGTCCACAAGCTGTGTGACCTCCACCTGCAGGCGGAGGACTTCACAGGTGAGTGCGGGGCCAGACGCCCCCCGGGGGGCAGCCCAGTGTGTCAACACGCTGGTCATGAACCGCAACAATTAGCACATATTCTCAATCAATCATAATTATAATAATAATAATTATGAAGTACTGCATAATGTCTTGTTGTACATTATACCAAAACTAACCAGAGGGCCCTCAGTAGATATAGACATACCTCCGCCACACCAAAAAGTCCCCTGGATCTGGATCCGGATCCGGATCTGCACCAAATTCGAAACAACTGTTCCTTGGGCCATGATTAATTGAACAACCAAGTTTTGTATAATTTGATACATAACTTTTTGAGTTATGTTGCTAACAGACAAACACACCCACAGGGCCTTTATTATAATATAGTTATAATAAATACTGGGCCTCTTTCTCAGGTTTTCAGCAGGCATTGAACAGACCCAAAGTAAACGATAGAACATGTCCACCACTACTAGCCTGACCCTTGACCCCCCCCACCCCCCACCCCCCACAGAGGCGGCTTTCACCCTGCTGCTGTACTGGGAGCTTCTCCAGTGGGAGGACCGCGCCCTCAGGGACTTCCTCACCTACCCCCCGCAGAGCGAGTGGCAGCGCAAGGAGAACCTCAGCCGCAAAATCCTGCACTACTTCAACAAGGGGAAGGCGAGTCTCCACACCGGTCACTCACCGGCATTCTGTTGTTGTCGGACGGGATTGACGTGTGAGTGAGTTTAGTTTAGTGTCGATGACGACGGGAAGCGGTTCAAAGGGAATGGTTTCCGCAAATGCACACGAGCAAACTTTCATCGTGATTCTCTATGCGGATTTAGTCTCGTCTCGTTCGCACCAATTTATTGATAAAAAAAAATCCTCACTTTCTTAATAGAATTGGACACGTTTGTAAAGAAAACGACGTCAAGTAAAAAAAGTACTTTTTTAATTGACATTCTTAATAACATAATTGTTTAGTATAACATTTAAACCTGCACTATGTAAGTGTCCCCGTTAGCAGCCTCTAGTGGCTACATTTTGATCTATATCATTGCCGTAATTCTCAGATAATTCTCAGAGGTTTACCCACAGTGGGGGGGGCAAAAGTGGACCCAAATAAAACCATTTATATAGAGAATAATTTCCCATATGGATTGAACCATTGATGGGTGTGTTTGTGAGAAACCGTCTAGCTGTGATGTGTTTTAATGGATTTTATAAAGCTGTAGTAGAAGACACAGTGCAGCTTTAACTTGTTCGAACCCAACCAACCAGGGAGCTCCATGTAATAGTTTGCACTTCAGGGATGTTGTTGTGAAGCTTGACCACTTGTTACATAATCCATTATCATTTCTATGGTAACAAATGTCTCTGTATTATACAGCCCACGGCGTCGCTTATCGGCTGCTAATGTTAACCCTGCCCTTGCCCGCTTATTTTCTGTATTTACTTGTTTATATTATATGTCAGTAAGTATTCCTGATAATACGATCGCGAACACAGTCTCAACACACAGCATCTCTACAACCCATCTACCCATCCATTTTTAGTGTGGTAATTCTTCCTTCTCTTCTTGGATGTTGTGAGGTGTAGGTTATATGTGAGTCTCATACACTATTGTTCTCCCCCTCTTTGCAGTGTTGGGAGTATGGGATCTCATTGTGCCGGGAGCTGGCGTTCCAATATGAGGCGTTATACGACTACCAAAGTCTCAGCTGGATTCGGGTGAGTGGGGCTTCTGTCTCCATGATGTTTGCCTTTCATTATCGGCTCGCTGCTGCGGGCGCATGATGGGCTCCAGCATGTATTATCCTCTGAGATACCGGGGCATGGGGGAGTCTCTCTCTCTCTCTCTCTCTCTCTCTCTCTCCTCTCTCTCTCTCTCTCTCTCTCTCTCACTCCCCCCTCCCTTTGTCTCTCTCTCTCTCTCTCTCTCTCTCTCTCTCTCTCTCTCCTCTCTCTCTCTCGTCTCTCTCTCTCTCTCTCTCTCTCTCTCTCTCTCTCTCTCTCTCTCTGTCACGGTGACAAAACAATTTGATAATTATCCGTTGACGCCCCCCCAACTCCATCTTCATCATCAGCATCAGCATCATCATCCGCTTCAGCATCAGTGTGGTCAAAGTGTTATTAGGATGATTGCGTGTGTGTGTTGCCCTCCCCCCCTGACAGAAAATGGAGGCGGCGTACTACGACAATATCATCGAGCAGCAGAGGGTGGAGCCGGAGTTCTTCCGGATGGGTTTTCATGGCAGGAAGTTCCCCTTCTTCCTCCGGGTAAGAAGGAGCAGGGGGGGGGGGGGGGGGGGGGTCCATCCCTCTGGACCTACTTAACAGTCTGCTGACTCGACCGGCCGGCCTCGCCGTCCCTCTGGTGGCCGTAGGCGTCTCTCTCTCTCTCTCTCTCTCTCTCTCTCTCTCTCTCTCTCTCTCTCTCTCTCTCTCTCTCTCTCTCTCCTCTCTCTCTCTCTCTCTCTCTCTCTCTCTCTCTCTCTCTCTCTCTCTCTCTCTCTCCTCTCTCTCTCTCTCTCTCTCTCTCTCTCTCTCTCTCTCTCTCTCTCTCTCTCTCTCTCTCTCTCCTCTCTCTCTCTCTCTCTCTCTCTCTCTCTCTCTCTCTCTCTCTCTCTCTCCGTTACAAAGGTCCAATCGCTGAAGTTGATTGTTGATTTTCATTAGAACCGAGCGGCGTGTGGTTCTGTTGGTTCTCCGGGGGGGGGGGGGGGGGGGGGGGGACGACGACACTGGTGGATGAATCCAAGCCGTGTCGTTTTTGCAGGAGGTTTAAAGACAAGATCGGTTCATGAGACGGATTATTTAATATAAGGTTTAATATGGGGTTTACAGGAATAGCTTTTGGGTGAGTCATTGACAACAGAATTACAGCCCACTCTCAGGGTGAGCTTCTCTTTTCTTATCCTCCGCCTCTTTTCTCCCTCTCCTCCCTCCATCACTTTTCCCCCATGGCTCAGAACAAGGAGTTTGTTTGCCGCGGCTACGACTACGAGCGGCTGGAGGACTTCCAGCAAAGGATGCTGGGAGAATTCCCACAGGCTATCGCCATGCAGCATCCCAACCAACCGGACGACACCATCCTGCAGAGCGACGCCCAGTGTATCCTTCACCTCTGAGCTTCAGGTGTTGTGGTGGTGGTGGTGGTGGTGGTTGTTGTGTGTCTAGAGGACACAACAGGAAGAAGGGGAACAGGCCAACGACAACACAACACAACATGTCACATCACATTACACATACACATTATTATTATACACATATATATACATATATATATATATATATATATGTATATATATCAAAATAGATCATTTGTATTTCTGTGCATTTTATTTTCCAACAAGCCACAATAATATAATATATACATACATGAACACATATATAATAACATCATATATAATACATTATATTACAATAAGGTCATTCAACAGGTAGACAAGAGAACTACTAGTCACCAGAAGTACATTTCCTTCCCAACAAGCCATAATAATATAATATAATACATACATGTACAGTTATATAATAACATCATACATAATAAATTACATTTCGTCCAAGAGCAGAACCAGAGCTCAGGTTAAAGTACAGTAAGTTGTCTCCCTTGATTTGCCCCTTGGCAGCTAACAGCAGACTAATGATTAAAGCACACTACTACTTGAAGCAGTCCAAGTACAGCAAGTGGTAGCGACTTGATAAGCAAGAAACCCGACTCAGACTATTCCAGATGTGTCAGGAGGTTCCGAGTCCCTCCAGCAGATGAACACACACTGCTGTGTTCAACTGGCTCAACACCTTTAAAAATATACAAACAGTCAGCAAGAGTCTGGAATGAAAGCACGTAGACTTGAGCTCAACCGTGTTTTCATCAGCTCAAATTGATTTATTCTAAATAACCTTTTGTTTTTTAAATTTGGTTTTCCATGATGGGACACAATATTATATTCTCTTATCTTCAAGATTCAAGATGTTTTTTGTTTGCCATTTGCAACAAGTACAGTGGAATGCTTACTCCCATTCCCTCCCGCAGTGTGAGCTCTGATACCGTGTTCACACTGAATACGGTATGGACTCCCGTATTAGTTGATACGGGTGTCCATACCGTGTTAGTTAGTGCGCATCGAATACACTTTATGTTCACACTCTCTTCTAATTCGCGATTCGCTGCGCACTCGATACCAGGTTTTGATACCAAGATTCTGTTCACACACACACACACACACACACACACACACACACACACACACACACACACACACACACAGGAAGCCAAACCCGTCGTAGTTTGATTGCTTTGCACCAAACTAGTTATTTCGGGATCAAAACCACCTCCCCAAGGTGGATTAGTTAATGCACACTAGTTGGGTAGCGAATGCGCATTACTTGCCAGTGTGAAAGCAAAAGCGAAGCAAAACTAGTTTTGCAGCGCCAACGAATACCGTATTTTAGCCCAGTGTGAAAACAGTATATATCCTTCTTTCTTATCTTCTCTTATGGTCGCTTGGCTACTCCCCCAGCCCCCCCCCCCGCCCCCCTCTGTCCTCTACCCATCCCTCCCCCCGTCCCGTCCCTCCGTCCCTCCCGTCCATCACTTCCTTGACGGCGTGTCCCCAGACCTCCAGGTCTACGCCGTGTCCCCGGTGTCCGACATGTCGGACGCGCCCCAGCTGGAGCGCGTGCCGGAGCGCATCAAGAGCTTCTACCGCATCAACAACGTGAATCGCTTCCACTACGACCGGCCCTTCCACAAGGGCCCCAAGGACCGCGACAACGAGTTCAGGGTACGGACACGCCGCGCGCATCGCCGCCTCTGCCGGTTGTGGCTGCTACTTGTGGCTGGCTGTGGCTGCTTCTTCTTCTGCTTCTATCTTGGGTGGAGCGCTGAGGTCTGTGGGGGGTCGCCCGCTGACATCTGGGTCTCCACAGACCGCCGCGCTGACATTCAGAGAGACAGCCGGATGCTCTCAGTAGATCTCTCATAATCTCTCTCTCTCTCTCTCTCTCTCTCTCTCTCTCTCTCTCTCTCTCTCTCTCTCTCTCTCTCTCTCTCTCTCTCTCTCTCTCTCTCTCTCTTTGTTTGTTTTTTTGATTCCTAGCTGTCTATCTCTCGCTTTTTTTTTCTCACTGTGTGCAACTCTCTGTCCCTCTCTCTTCCTGACTCTCTCTGTCAATCTATCTCTCTCCCCCCCCCTCTCTCTCTCTCTCCCTCTCTCTCTCTCTCTCTTCCCCCACCCTCTCTCTGTCTGTCTGTCTGTCTGTCTGTCTGTCTGTCTGTCTGTCTGTGTCCTCTCTCTCTCTCTCGTCTCTCGTCTCTCTCTCTCTCTCTCTCCTCTCTCTCTCTCACTCTCTCCCCTCCTCTCTCCTCCTCTCCTCTCTCTCTCCCCCCTCCCTCTGTCTCTCTCCCCCTCCCTCTGTCTCTCTCTCCTCTCTCCCCCCCTCCCTCTATGTCTCTCTATCTCTCTCTCTCTCTCTCACTCCCCCCTCCCTTTGTCTCTCTCTCTCTCTCTCTCTCTCTCTCTCCTCCACCCTCCCTCTGTCTCTCTCTCCCTCTCCCCCCTCCCTCTATGTCTCTCTATCTCTCTCTCTCTCTCACTCCCCCCTCCCTTTGTCTCTCTCTCTCTCTCTCCTCCCCCCTCCCTCTGTCTCTCTCCCTCTCCCCCCTCCCTCTATGTCTCTCTATCTCTCTCTCTCTCTCACTCCCCCCTCCCTTTGTCTCTCTCCCTCTCCCCCCTCCCTCTATGTCTCTCTATCTCTCTCTCTCTCACTCCCCCCTCCCTCTGTCTCTCTCCCTCTCCCCCCTCCCTCTGTCTCTCTCCCTCTCCCCCCTCCCTCTATGTCTCTCTATCTCTCTCTCTCTCTCACTCCCCCCTCCCTTTGTCTCTCTCTCTCTCTCTCTCTCTCTCTCTCTCTCTCTCTCTCTCTCTCTCTCCTCCCCCCTCCCTCTGTCTCTCTCCCTCTCCCCCCCCCCTCTATGTCTCTCTATCTCTCTCTGTGTTAACAGAGTCTGTGGATAGAGAGGACCACCTTGATCCTGTCCCGGCCCCTCCCTGGGATCTCCCGCTGGGCTGAAGTGGAGCGGCGGGAAGTGGTGAGTAGAGGTGGGGGTGGAGGTGGTGGTGGTGGTGGTGGGGGTGGTGGTGGTGGTGGTGGGGGTGGTGGTGGTGGTGGGGGTGGTGGTGGTGGTGGTGGAGGTGGTGGGGGTGGTGGGGGTGGTGGGGGTGGGGGTGGTGGGGGTGGGGGCTTTAACCTTTACTGTGTCACCTCGTTCTGTGTCTCTCTCTTCACCGTCGGTTGAAGAGCAGAGTGTGTGTGAGAGAGAGAGAGAGAGAGAGAGAGAGAGAGAGAGAGAGAGAGAGAGAGAGAGAGAGAGGAGAGAGAGAGAGAGAGAGAGAGAGAGAGAGAGAGAGAGAGAGAGAGAGAGAGAGAGAGAGAGAGAGAGAGAGAGAGAGAGAGAGAGAGATAGCAGATAGAGAATAGCAGATAGAGAATAGCAGATAGATAGCTGATAGCTAGAGAGAGAGAGAGAGAGGGGGTAGAGAGAGGTAGACAGAGAGAGAGAGAGGAGCAGCAGCAGCTGGAGACAGACTGCATGACAGAGCTATGATACATGATGTCTCTGATGGAGCGAATACAGAGCTGCACTTTAAAGAAGAGGAGGGGGGGGGCTCCTTCTAATACCAGCGGTTATTTCTGCTTAAAGCACACATGAGATTGACCCTCCTGGGGATCACACACACATCCCAGCTGTGGTTTTTTAGTGTGGTCCTGGATGAACATCCATCTATCTCTCTATCTATTTATCTATGTATCTATCTATCACTTTCTCTATCTCTATCTCTCTATCTATCTATCTCTCTCTCTCTCTCTCTCTCTCTCTCTCTCTTTAATCTCTTTATATATCATTGTATCTCTCTCTCTTTCTCTATCTGTCTCTCTCCCCCTCTCTCTCTGCCCTCAGGTGGAAGTCAGTCCCCTGGAGAACGCCATCTACGTGGTGGAGAACAAGACCCAGGAGCTGAGGACGCTCATCAGCCAGTACCAGCACCGGCAGCACCACGGCAACATGAACCCGCTCAGCATGTGTCTGAACGGGGTCATCGACGCCGCCGTCAACGGGGGCATCGCCAGATACCAGGAGGTACCCTGAGAGGAGAGGACCAGGCTGGGTGTGGAGCCACCCAGGGGGCCGTACGGAGGGCCATCCCGCGATGTAGGGGAACTCATCATGATTGCTTGTGTTTTTGTAAAACAGGCGTTCTTCGATAAGGAATACATCGCCAGTCACCCGGAAGACACGGAGAAGGTGACGCAGCTGAAGGAGCAGATGCAGGAGCAGGTATGATGCACTGTGGGTTCCCACACTACACTACGGGATCCGCATGCATAATACATTAACCTGACCTTGAGTACAGGAAGATTGTTCCTCTACAATAACTCTCTCTCTCTCTCTCTCTCTCTCTCTCTCTCTCTCTCTCTCTCTCTCTCTCTCTCTCTCTCTCTCTCTCTCTCTCTCTCTCTCTCTCTCTCTCTCTCTCTCTCTCTCTCTCTCTCTCTCCTCTCTCTCTCTCTCTCTCTCTCTCTCTCTCTCTCTCTCTCTCTCTCTCTCTCTCTCTCTCTCTCTCTCTCTCTCTCTCCCATCCTGTGCCCCCTGTGGTGTCTGACTGCAGGTGCACATCCTGGGTGTGGGTCTGGCCGTCCACGAGAAGCTGGTGCATCCGGAGATGCGGCCGTTGCACAAGAAGCTGGTGGATCAGTTCCACATGATGAGGACGGGACTACACCATGTAAGTCCACCGCCACAGCCCCCACCTTCAGGGGAGTGTGTGTGTGTGTGTGTGTGTATGAACATAAGTCTGTATGTCGGTCTGTCTATGCTATGTGTGTGTGTTTACACGTCCCTTGTGTGTGTGTGTGTGTGTATGTTGGTGTGTGTGTGTATGACTGTGTGCGCGGTGTGTGTGTGTGTGTATGACTGTGTGCGTGTGTGTGTGTTAACACGTCCCGTGTGTGTGTGTGTGTGTGTGTATGTTGGTGTGCGTGTGTGTGTGTATGACTGTGTGCGTGTGTGTGTGTTAACACGTCCCTTGTGTGTGTGTGTGTGTGTGTGTGTATGTTGGTGTGCGTTTGTGTGTGTATGACTGTGTGCGTGTGTGTGTGTTAACACGTCCCTTGTGTGTGTGTGTGTATGTTGGTGTGCGTGTGTGTGTGTATGACTGTGTGCGTGTGTGCGTGTGTGTGTGTATGACTGTGTGTGTGTGTGTGTGTGTTACTATTGTAAGTCGCTTTTGACAAAAGCGTCTGCTAAATGACTGTCATGTAAAGTAATGTAATGTTAACACGTCCCGTGTGTGTGTGTGTGTGTGTGTGTGTGTGTGTGTGTGTGTGTGTGTGTGTGTGTGTGTGTGTGTGTGTGTGTGTGTGTGTGTGTGTGTGTGTGTGTGTGTGTGTGTGTGTGTGTGTGTGTGTGTGTGTGTGTGTGTGTGTGTACCCAGCAGGGTCTGACCGGTGTGGACCGGTTCGTCCCGGGGGGCTGCTCTGGAGTGGTCTCCCCCCGGGGGATCCTGACCTCCCACAGCCACATGAGTCCAGAGAGCGCCCGCCTCATCCACAGACACAGGTCAGTTAGCCGCCGCGCCGCAGGCTAGCCGGGTGTTACACCTGAACACACACACACACACACCCAGAGAGATGTACCACTGTATTGTGTTAAAATGTTCCTTCCTTTAATATTTATTCGACATGACACCTTTTTCATAAAAATGAGGACCCATGTGGCGGCTCTGTGTTGACACCCAACGCCTCCCCCACTAGTCTAACCCCCCTCCCTCCTCTCTGCCTCTCTCCCTCCCTCCCTTACCCTCCCTCTCTCCCTCCCTCCCTGCCCTCCTCCCTCCCTCCCTTACCCTCCCTCTCTCCCTCCCTCCCTTCCCTCCTCCCTCCCTCCCCCTTCCCTCCCTCCTGCCTTCCATACCCCCTCCCTCCTCCATCCATCCCTCTCCCTCCTCCCTCCCACCCTCCTCTCTCCCCCCTCCCTCTCTCCTTCACTCCCTCCCTCCTCCCTCCACTCTCTCTCCCTCTCTCCCTCCCTTTCTCCCCCCCCTCCCTCTCTCCTTCACTCCCTTCCTCCCCCCCCTACCAGCCCCCTGAACCTGCAGGGGTCCATCCGCCTCTCGTCGTCCTCCCTGTCGTCCCACACCTCCAGCGAGGCGGGGGGGAACCTGGTGATCCTGACCGACGGCCTGATGGGGGACCACACCGAGGACTCTGGACACATGCAGGTACCAGGACCCCAGCCTGCTCACAACACCTGATGATGATGGGGGGGGGGGGGCATATTAATATGTATAATAGTTTGTTATTTATGGTTATTTCAAGATTGTAGAAGTACAATAGAATGCTTACTCCCCATTCCCTCCCGCAGTATGAATTACCTACAGTTAAACACTGTATCTACTACTATGTATAGTACTATGTAGTATACTTATACTATACAACACTATATTATAACACTACTGTAAACAATGAAAAAGAACAATAAAAAGAACAATAAAGTGACATTGGATTAACATGTGTTGAATTGTGCAAAAAGCATTTAGAAGCATCTTAAAGTGCCAGTAGTGCAGCAGCATCATGAGTATGTTTCCCCCCCGCTATTATCATTCTAATGGTTCAGCCCAGTCCATCGTCCTCCAGTCTGAGCTCCATCCGCTCCAACTCCTCTCAGATCATCAACTCTGCTCCGTCCAGCGCCAGAGGTGAATATGAATATTTGTATTATTATTATTATTATTATAATTAAACATATCAACGGCAAACTCTCCAACGGCGCACCGCCTAGCGAAGCGACGACGTCACCCTGTTGGTACGACACGCCGACCAATGGCCTGGTCTCCCCTCTGTCTCCGGTGTCCCAGGCTCTCCATCGCTCCCGGACAAGGCCAAACACAACCGGGAGGTGATGATCCTGCTGCCGCCTCACAGAGAGAGGACTAACAACTCCATGTACTACACACTGGCTGAGAACGGACAGGTACCTCACCAACCACACCTCTTCCTCAGGGCCGCAGCGCTCCTGGAAGCCTGATTCAATGATCTCCATCCATTTTATTTTATTGGAATGAATCATGGCGTGTGGGCGGGCAAGTACCTCAGGAGGTAGAGGAGCAGGTTGTCTGGCAACTGGAAGGTCCCTGGTTCGATCCCCCGGCTCCTCCTCCTCCTCCTAGCCAAGTGTTGAGGTGTCCTTGAGCAAGACACCCTGACCCTTACTGCTCCCTACCAGCTGGCTGTCTCCTGGCACGGCTGACACCGCCGTCGGTGGATGAATGAGTGGAGTGAATTTGAGTCTATAATTGTAAAACCCTTTGGGTAAAAGCAGCAGTCTAAATGCAGTCCTTTTACCAATGGATTGTTTGTTCATGTTGTCCTGTTCCTTCTCTCTGACCAGCAGAACAGCCACATGCAGCGTGCCTTACTCCAGCAGGCCAGCCCTGGTAAGCCCTGCACTGACCCCCACAACAGCCTCCCAGAGAAGGGTGAGACACACCGCGTCCCACACCATGACACTGTGGTGTCTGTGGTGTGAATACTGACCTGTCCTTCACCTCTCTCTCTCTCTCTCTCTCTCTCTCTCTCTCTCTCTCTCTCTCTCTCTCTGCTCTCTCTCTCTCTCTCTCTCTCTCTCTCTCTCTCTCTCTCTGTCTCTCTCTCTCTCCCTCTCTCTCTCTCTCCCCCTCTCCCTCTCTCTGTCTCTGTCTCTGTCTCTCTCTCTCCCTCTCTCTCTCTCTCCCCTCTGCCCAGTGTTTCCCGGTAACCCCAGTGCCTGGACCCTGGAGGGGGAGAACAAGGAGACGGTCCCTTACGTCCCGGGGTCCACCGGCGGTGTGGGCATGCCCCCCATCCCACCACGCTCCTTCCCACCGGGTACCGGCACACACACACACACACACACACACACACACACACACACACACACACACACACACACACACACACACACACACACACACACACACACACACACACACACACACACACACACACACACACACACACACACACCTCCCCCACACACACCTCCCCCCCCACACACACGCCTCCCCCACACACACACGCCTCCCCCACACCCACACACACACACACACACCTCCCCCCCACACACACACCTCCCCCACGCCCACACACACATCACCACCTTGACTGGTTCCAATGATGTATTAAAAAACAGTGTTCATCTGCTTGTGTCACGTTGTGTTAGTGATACGTACGTGAACGTGGATTCACCAGCTCTGCTTTTTAAACTAAACGTGTCTAAACTTGTGTGTTGTTTTCATTTTTATTCACAGGACACTTTTTGATGCACTTTGACGCGTTCCATCACCAGAACAGCGACCCGCCCCCCGCCCTGCCCGTCCGCTCCCTCAGAAAGGTACCGCCTTTCAAACCATTATTCCCTTTTTTAATATCTAACAGTACCAATCAACACCCTCTCTCTCCCTGTCTCTCTGTCCACCCTCCCTCTCCCTGCCTCCCTGTCCACCCTCTCTCTCTCTCTCCCTGTCCACCCTCTCTCTCCCTGTCTCCCTGTCCACCCTCTCTCTCTCTCTCCCTGTCCACCCTCTCTCTCCCTGTCTCTCTGTCCACCCTCTCTCTCTCTCCCTGCCTCCCTGTCCACCCTCTCTCTCTCTCCCTGTCTCTGTCCACCCTCTCTCTCTCTCCCTGCCTCCCTGTCCACCCTCTCTCTCCCTGTCTCCCTGTCCACCCTCTCTCTCCCTGCCTCTCTGTCCACCCTCTCTCTCTCTCTCCCTGCCTCTCTGTCCACCCTCTCTCTCCCTGCCTCCCTGTCCACCTCTCTCTCTCTCTCTCCCTGTCTCTCTGTCCACCCTCTCTCTCTCTCTCCCTGCCTCTCTGTCTACCCTCTCTCTCTCTCTCCCTGCCTCTCTGTCCACCCTCTCTCTCTCTCTCCCTGTCTCTCTGTCCACCCTCCCTCTCCCTGCCTCCCTGTCCACCCTCTCTCTCTCTCCCTGTCTCCCTGTCCACCCTCTCTCTCCCTGCCTCTCTGTCCACCCTCTCTCTCTCTCTCCCTGCCTCCCTGTCCACCCTCTCTCTCCCTGCCTCTCTGTCCACCCTCTCTCTCCCTGCCTCTCTGTCCACCCTCTCTCTCGCCCTGCCTCTCTGTCCACCCTCTCTCTGTCCACCCTCTCTCTCCCTGCCTCTCTGTCCACCCTCTCTCTCCCTCCCTCCAGTCTCCCCTCCACCCCATCCCGGGCTCCCCCACCAGCCCTCAGTCGGCGCTGGGCGGCAGCAACTCCACGCTGTCGGGCAGCGCCAGCAGCGGCGTGTCGTCCCTGAGCGAGAGCAACTTTGGGGGCCAGTACCCGGACACGGGCCCCATCCGGAACGACGCCCTGGAGCCCCTTCCCAGCCACCTGTGGTCCCCGCCGGAGGAGTACCTGGCCTCCCCCTACCTGCACATCCACTACAGCGGGCCCGACCTGGACTCTGTGGACCAGGTACGGCCCTTCCACTACCGCAGCCCTGCCTCGCACCCCCAGCCGCACCCCCACTCCCACTCCCACTCCCACGGCCACCCGCACGGCGGGCACCGCCCCCACCCCTCGCACCCCCACCCGGGGCCGGACGCCCACGGTCACGGCCACGCCTCGCACGGGGGCCACGGGCCTCAGCCTCAGCTGGCGATGCCCACGGCGGTGGCGCCGCACCACCACCATCCCGGGGCGGGGCACGGGCCCCCACACCACGGCCCGCTTCACCACGGGCCCCCCCATCACGGGGGTCCTCATCACGGGCCCCCCCACCATGGCCCCGCCCACCATGGCCCCGCCCACCACGTGCCCTACCGCCGGCCTCAGCCCCCGCCCGCCGTCCCGCCCAAGCCCTACCTGAGGGAGGGCTGCATCCCCGAGGAGGACCTGCAGCCTCAGCCCGTCCCGCTGCCCAGGAGGATCTTCCACCCGCAGCACGGTCACCGTGACGACCAGGCCAAGCACCCCTGGGAGCAGTGCATCAGCGAAGAGCACGAGGAGGCGCAGTGAGGAGCAGGAGGAGGAGCAAGGAAGGAAGGAAGGAAGGGTCACTCCCCAGGGGTTTTAAGAAGGCGTTTGTCTCCTCGTCTTCCTTCCTTCGATGCATCCCAAGTGAAGCAGGAGAGGCTGGTCTACCCCAATGGGACCAGGTGCATCAGGGAGGAACTGAAGAAGGAGACGGCCCGCCACCGTCTGGCCAGGCCCACGTCCCCGTGCTCTGTGTGGCCTGAAGGGAGTTCTTATCTGTCATCGGAACACAGGACAGAGATGTCTTTTTTTGGTTTTTACTCCAATCGATATCGGTCGTACACAACGGTGTCACGCCGACTGTGTCTGTGAGCATGTGTTTTCATTTTTTGAGAACAATAATTATATGACAAACCGTTTTTGTGACGTACGATGACGACGACCCCGATCTTTTTCAACCCGTGAATCGGTATAAGCTCTGAGGACTCTCCCCTCCCTCCCCCTCCCCTCCCTCCCCCGCTGCCTCCCCTCCCTCCCCCTCCCCTCACGACCACACGTCCTCTCCAAGGAGGCCCTCCATCTGTTGGTGAAGCAACCCAAAAATGCTTTATTACTATTATTATTATTATTATTATTATTATTATTATGAATAGGGGATTTATTGTTTTTGATACATTTGCTAAACTACGGTGTTCTCAAAAGCTACATCCATCCTGTTAAGTGCTCCTTAATAGTGAGTCATACGGAACAGCACATTGGTGTGTGTGTGTGTGTGTGTGTGTGTGTGTGTGTGTGTGTGTGTGTGTGTGTGTGTGTGTGTGTGTGTGTGTGTGTGTGTGTGTGTGTGTGTGTGTGTGTGTGTGTGTGTGTGTGTGTGCACTCGTGCGTGTGTGTGCGTGCACTCATGCGTGTGAGTGTGTGTGTGTGTGTGCACTTGTGTGTGTGTGTGTGTGTGTGTGTGTGTGTGTGTGTGTGTGTGTGTGTGTGTGTGTGTGTGTGTGTGTGTGTGTGTGTGTGTGTGTGTGGTGTGTGTGTGTGTGTGTGTGTGTGTGTGTGTGTGTGTGTGTGTGTGTGTGTGTGTGTGTTCCCCCGGCTTTCCTAAAAACCCAGGCGATACTGTACTGAGCCGGTATCCCCTGGTGGACCATCTGTCTGGACCTTTCTAAAAGGTGACCCAGCCCCCATGTCAGTTGTAGATGACCCGACCATCCGTACCCGGAGGGATGGAAACACACGTGAATGTATTCTAACGAGATGTTTTAAAATTGGTGAACTTCACAAGTTGCAATTCTCCGTTTCAGTTTCAAGTGCTTTTTTCTTTTTTTGTTGGAAGTTTCAAACTCTTTGGGTTGGGATCTCCTATCTGCTCTCCGTGTGTCGCTATGTTTTGTGAACGTGACTGAGATGTCTCTTGGGGTGAGCGGGAGCACTCTGCAAGACGGACGGACGGACGGACGGACGGACGGACGGACGGACGGACGGACGGACGGACAGGGCCCTGTGGGACCGCTGGACACAGACCGGTTTGATCCGGTCCCGACGGGGCTGAGGTGGTCCCCGGCCGGGCCCACGACAGAAGCCATTATCCTGGAAGTCAGGAAGGGAGGAGGAAAGAAGACTCTTTGCGGAACCCTTTGCAGAAACCAGAAACCATGGACACTGAACTTTACACCAAGACAGCCCTCTATATGTCTCTCAGATGCCCTCTCCCTTTATGCCTCTCTCTCTCTCTCTCTCTCTCTCTCTCTCTCTCTCTCTCACTCTCCACTCTCACTCTCACTCACTCTCTCTCTCTCCCTCTGTTGCTCTCTCGCTCTCTCACACACGATAGATGTCACACTATGTCAACCAATGATAACGGAACATGGACGTCTGCGTTCGAGCAGCGTCCGGTGTTCCCATGGCGATGTATCCCCCCCCCTCCCCCCCATCCCCGGCTGGGTGGCGACCCTAAAGAGCGCCACCCTTAAGAGTGCGCTAAGCGTGCATTGTGAAGAGCCCTTATTTGCCTTAAAGTGTATCTGGACCGCTCATCTGGACAATGAACTCAAGAAACTCATGGAATTACTTCTACTTCTCGTCATTCTGTACTCTCTATGGTCTCTGCCCCCCTCCCCCCCCTCTCCACCCATACCCTCCCCCCTCTCCTCCCATACCCTCCCCCACCCCCACCCCCACCCCCAGAAGGAACGATATCTCTGTGTGGTGAAAGGTTTTGTAAGCTTTTTCCAGTTTTCCGTTCAGGATTTTAAGGGTTAAATGGTTCGTTGGCACGAACCGGCCTGCAGCTCTTCTCAGCCATGTTCTCCTTGTTTTAGTTTCTTTTAGTTTGATGTTTTTGTCGTGTAAAAGAGGTACTCGGTTTTTGGGAGAAGCGGAAGAGATAAACCGTCTGAAATTGAAAGGACGGCGGTATTTCAACGAGCCGTAATTTAGTGTCTGTTTGAAAAGGGAAAGCTAATTAACAAACCTCGAGATTCTTTTGTGTTGTCTTTTTTTTTTTCGATTTTTCTTTGTATTTCTTTGTTCCGCAGGTGGCTGCTTTGTTGTTCTCACACACCAGGTTGTCGACTGACAAGACAACATCTATTTTTGTATGGAAAAAAAATAAAATCAAACCATCTGTTGTGCGAAACCCATTTGAGAACAATGTACGGGGTCAGAGTGCACAGGGTCAGAGTGCACAGGGTCAGAGTGCACAGGGTCAGAGTGCACAGGGACAGGGTCAGGGAAGAGGACTCCCACCCAGCTGGGAGGGGAGAGTCGGACGCCATACTCGGATCAATCAAATATAATAGGTACAATAGAATTTTTCAATGTAAATTCAGTTCTTGTACATACGGCGGTATTGTGAAATATTTTTGACAATTATTGCAGACTCTCTCTCAAAAAAGGTTTATCGTTGTTTTGTGTATATACACGTACTCCAGAAATCGATGTAATTGATAAATATCTATAATCAGTGTTTGAAAAAAATGAAAAAAATGTCATTAGACTGTGGCTGTCTGCACCGTTCTTGACTTTAAGTCTTCTCATATAAATACTTTATACACTTTTAAATGTGCTTTCTTGTACATATGGTGTTAGCATGATCAAACAGTGGTTGGTTGTGAAAGTGGTTTTTCCTACTCCCAAAACTGCTGTGGTATGGATTTCATTAACAATGCCAAACATTAAAGACAATCTTTTATCAGCTCTATCTGGCTCTGCAGTTTAATTATATGAATTATTAGCAGGCCAATGAAGTGGTGCCCTGCAACGACGTGCCGGTAGGGGTCGCTGTTTATCCAGCTAAACACTGTGCTTTTTATTGCTTCTAGCCGGAGTCTCAAAGACGGCATGACTCACTGATATGCTGCAGAGTGCAGACCCTATGCATGAGGACGTGTTATTGGCCCGGTGTGTGTGTGTGTGTGTGTGTGTGTGTGTGTGTGTGTGTGTGTGTGTGTGTGTGTGTGTGTGTGTGTGTGTGTGTGTGTGTGTGTGTGTGTGTGTGTGTGTGTGTGTGTGTGTGTGTGTGTGTGTGTGTGTGTGTGTGTCAGTATTTTACGGAGCCCCGAGGTCCACTAACTGTCTTTATAGGTGGACCGTAAAGTGGCGAGTGCACTGACAGCTGCGGCATCTGCAGCTCCTCTCTCTGCTGCTGCTGCTTCTCTCTCGTCCTCGGCTCACACCTGCAGTTGCCACACACCGCCTGCAGGTGGCAGGATTGCACCTGCCTGTGTCATCGGCAGCAAATATTACAAGCAAATCCCAATTGGCGGTGGTTCTGGTTCTCCCACGTGTATTAATACCATATTGCCACCATTTCGCGAAATGCATTTAAATCCAGATTCAGGCAGGGATTCATCTCAACTTGGTTGGTACACATTGACACATCTGCCCCCCCCCAACGCAATTACGAAATAGAAAACACGACGCAACGGAAAGATGAAGTGAAGGAATGATGCCGTGTAGACAGACGACTCACAGAGGACATTAATACCGTTTTGATGAGCTTCGTTTTATGAGCACTTGAATAAAACATCCCGTAGGAGCAACAATGAGACAGACAGACAGACAGGGGGGGGGGGGGGTATACAGCACATGAGACACAATGCTGAACTTAACGACCTTCACCGAGACAAAGTTAAAGTTAATGTCAGAAAGGGCAAAGGCCTCAGGAGAACCGCTCTTTAACTTTAACTCAGACGCGCCGCTCTTTCCACGCGTGACTTCTCCACCATCTTGGGCTGACTCAAAGAGTCGGAGGATGAAAGGGTCTTCCTCCTCCTCCTCCTCCTCCTCTTCCTCCTCCTCTTCCTCCTCCTCTCCCGGGAGGAGGAGGAGGAGGGAGAGGAGGAGAGGATTACTTGTCTGTGTGGTGCATATTGATGCCCTACTGAGTGCTGAGTTATTTCACTCTGCATTCACTCGCTCCGCTTTTCCTCCGTCCACATTTTCCTCGCTCCTTTCCTCGTGTCCTGTTCCCTCCTTCCTCCTTCCCTCCTTCCTTCCTTCCTCTCTTAAACCCAGTGGAGCCTCGCTGCTGCTTACAGAGCTGCTGTTACCACTGGTGCATGGGCCACGGATCTGAGGTTTTAACGTGGTGTGTGTGTGTGTGTGTGTGTGTGTGTGTGTGTGTGTGTGTGTGTGTGTGTGTGTGTGTGTGTGTGTGTGTGTGTGTGTGTGTGTGTGTGTGTGTGTGTGTGTGTGTGTGTGTGTGTGTGTGTGTGTGTGTGTTAAGCCTAGATATATTCCTATTCACACGTATAGTAATGCCACGGTTCTCTGTCTCTTTTTCTCTTAGTGTGTGTGTGTGTGTGTGTGTGCATACGTGCTGCTGGTATGTGTGTGTGTGTGTGTGTGTGTGTGTGTGTGCATTCAGCATCGATATATATTCATATTCACACATAAAGTTGCGTGTTCTCGCTGCCACGGATCTCTCGTGTCTCTCTAGCTCGCTGTGTGTGTGTGTGTGTGTGTGTGTACACTGCAGCCCATTGTCTGTGGGAGCCCCCCACACCAAACCAAAGTGATGTCAGCAGCATTCTTTAAGACAACACACACACACACACACACGACTTTTAATGATGTGCAACTATCCAGAAACACATCAGAAATAAGCCCCAGGTTTGGCACAGTGTCTCAAACTCATACTTGTGTGTCATTGTTGGACGTTTGTGTCCTGGTTGGTGTGTGTCCGTGTATTCCGCGTGTTCGTGTGGGTAGGTGTGTATGTTTGCGTGTGTTTTGGTTCGTCTGTATGTGTGCGTGTGTCTGTCTGTGTTTGTTTGTGTGTGTGTGTATGTGTGCGTGTGTCTGTCTGTGTGCGTGTGTCTGTCTGTCTGTGTGTGTTTGTGTTTGTTTGTGTGTGTGGGTTTGTGTGTTTGTGTTAGTCTGTGTGTGTGTTTGTCTGTGTTTATGTGTGTGTGTGTGTGTGTGTGTGTGTGTGTGTGTGTGTGTGTGTGTGTGTGTGTGTGTGTGTGTGTGTGTGTGTGTGTGTGTGTGTGTGTGTTGCACAGACTGACAAACAATGGGACCATCAGGAAGCAAATATTTTTAATCAATGAAAAGATACAAATAAATAAAAGGTAGGACAAATTTCATACATTTCAAACGGAAAATCCCGAAACGTCTCAAAACAAGTACAGTAATAGTACAGTACAGTATAGTACATCATACTACAGTACAGTACAGTACAAACATCCCCTGCCCTCTGAGCCCTGACACGCATACAAATGCTCTCAGAAACCTCCAGAAGACGTGGTATAAAAGCATGGTGCAGTAGATCTGTCATCTCCTGGTGAGTATCATTTACAAACCGGCCGAGGGATCAATACTCAATCAATACCCCCCCCCCCCCCCCCCCCGGCCAGGTCCTAGCCCTTCAGTCACCATCATCATCATCACCTTCATCACCAGTCATAACAGTGTCCAGGTGAGAGGTCAATTTGTGGGGGAAAAACACAAAATAACAAAAACATGTATATGTGTGTTGTGAATAACTTATATTATTAATAATAGTAATAATAATAATAGTAATAATACTTAATAATTGTCCATAACCTGCATTGGTCTGTTCTTCTCTGGGTGGTGTGTGTGTGTGTGTGTGTGTGTGTGTGTGTGTGTGTGTGTGTGTGTGTGTGTCATCATATACAATTTATTATTCAACAGAGTCTCTGGCAGCGGATGTGGCTACATCATGGGGGCGTGGTGTGTGAGGACCACTCGGCCTCTTCATCAATCCTCCAGACCACCACCGTCCTCTTCCTCCTCCTCCTCGTCTTCCTCATCATCATCGTGGTCGTGGTCATCTCTGTCCTCTTCTTCGTCTTCCTCAACCTCCTCATCTTCATGGTCATCTCCGTCAGTACGGGGAGAACTTCTGTCTCTCGGGCTTCTTCATGCCGGCGGCGGCGGAGGAGATCTTGGCGGTGTAGGCGGCCAGCGGGTTGTGCGACGGAGCGACCGCCATGGCCGCGGGGGCGGGGCTAGAGAGCGCCAGGAAAGGCACGGACTTGACACCCAGCAGACCCGACAGCGGCACGGCGCCGTACGGCGTGCCCAGCATGTGGGCCGGCAGGGCGCCCATGGCGGCCAGGGTGGGCCCGGGGGAGCCCGCCGGGGACGGCTGCTGCTGGGCGAACGCCATGTTGAGGTCCACCGAGGCCGCCATGCTGGCCGCCTGCGCCGTGGACTTGGCCGTCTCTAGACTGTTGGAGTGGAGAGAAAGAGGGGAGAGAGATGGGGGAGAGATAGATAGAGGGGGAGAGAAGGGAAGAGAGAGAGAGGGAGGGAAAGAGAGAGGGGGGGAGAAAGAGAAAGGGGGGGGGAGAGAGAGAGGGAGGGTTAGATAATACATGGTGATTGCACATTTGGTTTTAAATGAGCTTTGGAAGATGTTTAATGAGAAAGTGTTGCTACATGAGATCAGTCCAGTTGCTGTGTCAACAAAAGTTGCTTTAAGGAAGGAACCGGTACAGAGAGAACGGTACAGAGAGAACGGTACAGAGAGACAGGTACAGAGAGACAGGTACAGAGAGACAGGTACAGAGATACAGGTACAGAGAGACAGGTACAGAGAGACAGGTACAGAGATACAGGTCCAGAGAGACAGGTCCAGAGAGACCGGTACAGAGAGACCGGTACAGAGAGACTGGTACAGAAAGACCAGTCCAGAGAGACAGGTACAGAGAGATCGGTACAGAAAGACCAGTCCAGAGAGACTGGTACAGAGAGACCGGTACAGAAAGACCAGTCCAGAGAGACTGGTACAGAGAGACCGGTACAGAGAGACAGGTACAGAGAGACCAGTCCAGAGAGACAGGTACAGAGAGACCGGTACAGAGAGACCGGTACAGAGAGGCCAGTACAGAGAGACCGGTACAGAAAGACCAGTCCAGAGAGACTGGTACAGAGAGACAGGTACAGAGAGACAGGTACAGAGAGACCGGTACAGAGAGGCCAGTACAGAGAGACCGGTACAGAAAGACCAGTCCAGAGAGACTGGTACAGAGAGACAGGTACAGAGAGAATGGTACAGAGAGACCGTTACAGAGAGACAGGTACAGAGAGACCGGTACAGAGAGGCCAGTACAGAGAGACTGGTACAGAAAGACCAGTCCAGAGAGACCAGCCAAACCATCACCTCTGAGCACAGAAACCGAGACCATTTGTAATCCATAAAAAATGTCACCATCTTCCACCATTATCCCAAGCTAACCTTTTGGTTTGAAATGTCAACCATTAGACACAGAATGTAATATAAATGTCAGAAAAAGGGAATTTCATCTTCAATCCGTTCCACAACTCGGGCTTTAAAAGTCTCCCTTGGCCATCGTCAAACATGTCAACCAAGACTGTATCGAGATTGTATCAAGATCGTATCGAGACTGAATCAAAATTGAGTTAAGATCGTATCGAGACTGTATCAAGATTGTGCTAGGTGCTAGGTTGATGTTGAATAGTACCTACCAGAGGTGATGAGGTACTGGTTGATGTTAGATCTTACCAGGAGGTGATGAGGGACTGGTTGATGTTAGATCTTACCAGGAGGTGATGAGGGACTGGTTGATGTTAGATCTTACCAGGAGGTGATGAGGTACTGGTTGATGTTAGATCTTACCAGGAGGTGATGAGGTACTGGTTGATGTTAGATCTTACCAGGAGGTGATGAGGTACTGGTTGATGTTAGATCTTACCAGGAGGTGATGAGGTACTGGTTGATGT
>CM051013.1:2261121-2266121 GCA_027704905.1 Muraenolepis orangiensis | reverse complement strand
GTGAAGAGGAAGCTGTTGGCCCTAGAGAAATGACACCCCTGAAAGGACAGTATGGAACCGCTCAGTTGCAGGATCCCACCCTGAGTAATGCATTAGTGTTCAAGTCTTAGAGGGAACGTTGGTAGGGCCCAGACTAACTACCTCATACCCACACCTCGCAGTAAAGAATGGTCTCTTAACTGAGCAACTCCTAGTGCCCCAACCTCATCGCTTCACAGTTCTGCAGTTGGCTCACACTCACTTACTGGGGGCCCATTTAGGGGTAGAGAAAACTAAGGAAAGAGTATTGCAAAGGTTCTTCTGGCCGGGAGTTCACAAGGAGGTAGAAAACTACTGCCGTAGTTGCCCAGAGTGCCAGGTGGCCGCACCGAAACAGGCTTACAGGAACCCCCTTATCCCATTGCCCATCATAGAGACCCCATTTGAAAGGGTGGCGATGGATATCGTAGGCCCGCTCCCCAAAAGTGTCCGGGGACACTAGTATATCTTGGTCATTGTAGACTATGCTACCCGCTATCCTGAGGCCATCCCACTAAGAAAGGCAAATGCTAAATGCATAACTGTTCCTCTTCAGCAGCAGGGTAGGGTTACCAAAAGAGATCCTCACCGACCAAGGGAGCCCCTTTATGTCCAGGGTCACTAGGGAGTTGTGTGCTCTGTTACAAGTGAAACAGGTGAGAACCTCGGTATACCACCCCCAGACAGACGGATTAGTGGAGAGGTTCAACAAGACTCTCAAAGCCATGCTGAGGAAGGCCCCAAGAAATTGGGACCAGCTTCTCCCCTACCTTCTGTTTGCGGTAAGAGAAGTCCCTTAGTCGTCCACTGGTTTCTCATCCTTTGACCTGTTGTACTCCCACAAACCCAGGGGTCTTCCGGAAATAGCCAAGGAGACTTGGGAGGAACAACCATGTCCTCATCGGACCATGATTGAATATGTGGGGGCGACGAGGGACCGGATGCCGGCGGTAATTCCAATTGTGAATGAGCACAAAGCGCAGAGAGACCAATGTGCAACTTATAACAGAGCCGCCCAAGCCAGAGAGTTCAAACCAGGTGATAGAGTGCTAGTGATGGTCCCCACAGTGGAATGCTAATTCCTGGCTACTTGGCAGGGACCGTATGAAGTAATTGAAAAGATGGGGGAAGTCAACTACAAAGTACGGCAACCAGGGAGGCGAAAAGGTGAGCAAATTGACCATGTTAACCTACTAAAGAAATGATCGGGAAGCACTGTTCACTTGTCTGCCCCCCAGAGAGCCAAAAGAGTCAGCCTGGAACGAAGTGCAGTTTGGTCCAGCCCTGTCCCATCACCAACTACAGCCAGCAAAGGAGCTAGTAGACGGAAATCAGGATGTGTTTTGGTCCCTCCCGGGCTGCCCCCACGTGGTGGAACAGGAAATCCGCACCCAGCCAGGAAAAACGGTGAACCAAAAGCATACATAAGTATGCATACATACTCACCTACATGCATGCACACACACACACACACACACACACACACACACACACACACACACACACACGCACACGCACACGCACACACGCACACGCACACACGCACACCACACACACACACACACACACAGTACTTGCACACATAAACAGGCATACACATACATAAACAGACACACATACAGTACATACATACATACCTACATGCATACACACACATACATACACAAACCTGCATACACACACATACATACATACCTACATGCATACACACACATACATACACAAACCTGCATACACACACATACCTACATGCATGCACACATACATACACAAACAGGCATATACACACATACATACACACACACATACATACATACATACATACATACACACATACACACAAATATACATACACAAATACATAAACACACACATGCACACGTACACATACGTATACACAAATATACATACATACATTCATGAATGTATGTAGGTCATCCATCCTTCATGTCGAGGGTCCCTCCTCCCATCCCGAGTTGTCCCTAATTGCGACCTCGTCCCCGGGGGCCAAACCAAAAAACAATGATCTAACCAGAGAGGAGCTAAGGTCCGCCTCTCCCTGGTCTAAGTGGCTAAAAGGTTATTGATTTCCCGGAGAGATGCGGTGACTTCCCCAAAACAAAGCGTTTCCCAAACACACGCCTCTGAGATGCATCTCATCTCGCCGCTAATGGGAACCCTAATGGAAGAATGATTCTCCCACATCAGGACCACAACACAGCTGTCTTTCCCAGGGGGAGGGGGGCTGGGGGCTGTTACACTCAGAGCGCCTCAGAAGACACACAACTTCTTCTGTTTAGGGGGGGGTGAGACTTCCCAACGAGGCTGTCAGTCGGTTGAGGAACAGCAGACATGTCCCCGTGCCGGTTCAGAGTCTTTATCTCCACTTGAAGCTCTCCGGCTCTGAGGACCAGGGATATCAGGTGAGTGGCGGGTGGCAGGGCACAGTGACAGCAGCTATGCTCATAGATAAAGAGTGGGTGGGGCAAGGCTGTGATGAAGTAATACTCATGTGTGTGTGGGGGGGGGTTTCACCTCTACCGCAGGCAGCCATCGTTGCTAATACGAAAACACACACACAGGCATGCACGTACACACACGCGCACCCTGTTTGAGCTCCTGTCCTTCTCCTGTCACATCCCCCCCCCCCCGTCGGCATGCCTTTCCTAACAAGTGAGCGGCCTGTTCCACGTCTGATTCGTCACGGGGGCGACCTGGACCGTCCTGGCTATTATTGGCTCGGTAGATTATTCAGGGAAGCAGGAGGTGGGGTGGGGTGTGTAGGCACAGACCTTGGCCCAGCCTAAAGATCAGCCCATGCAGACAATGGGCCAGCAGACCTCTGACCAGAGAGGGAGGAGAACTCCCCCCCCCCACTGGGAGCAGAGTTCTCCTCTGGACGCTGCTGGCCTTTTAGAGTCAGACGGTCAATAGATAGCAGCTGTCAACAGCACCCCCACCCAGCCCCATGTCCAGACACACCCCCCTGGACAAACAATGGCCTTTGCCTTCTGAATAAATAAAGACACACACACACACACACACACACACACACACACACACACACACACACACACACACACACACACACACACACACACACACACACACACACACACACACACACACACACACACACACACACACACACACACACACACACACACACACACACACACATATATATACACACACACACTGTGGGTGGGCAGGGCATATTTTCTGTGTTTTCTTTTCCGAGCGAGGTGGACGAATAACTGGGCTGGTGGCTCCTAGCATAATGATGGGTCCATAAGGCCCCGTCCTCCCTGTGTCAGAGGGCTTTAGACCCATGAGGGCCCGTCCTCCCTGTGTCAGAGGGCCTTAGACCCATAAGGGCCCGTCCTCCCTGTGTCAGAGGGCCTTAGACCCATAAGGGCCCGTCTTCCCTGTGTCAGAGGGCCTTAGACCCATAAGGGCCCGTCCTCCCTGTGTCAGAGGGCCTTAGACCCATAAGGGCCCGTCCTCCCTGTGTCAGAGGGCCTTAGACCCATAAGGGCCCGTCCTCCCTGTGTCAGAGGGCCTGAGACCCATAAGGGCCCGTCCTCCCTGTGTCAGAGGGCCTTAGACCCATAAGGGCCCGTCCTCCCTGTGTCAGAGGGCCTTAGACCCATAAGGGCCCGTCCTCCCTGTGTCAGAGGGCCTTAGACCCATAAGGGCCCGTCCTCCCTGTGTCAGAGGGCCTTAGACCCATAAAGGCCCGTCCTCCCTGTGTCAGAGGGCCTGAGAAGCACACCGGGAGAAAGATGGCGTGACGCTAATGTCACCATTTTTCTTCTGGCAAAACCCCCTGACCAGACCAGAGGAGCACAGGATAGTGCTGACTAGGGGGAAGCTGCTCACCGGTGTGTGTGTGTTCATGGGTTTATAATCGTGTGTTTGTGACTGTGACTGTGCCTGAGTGTGTATGTGTGTGTGTGTATGTACATATGAGTGTATGTCTGTGTTTGTGTGTGTCTGTGCCGTAGTGTGTGTGTTTGTGTGTGTGCCGGAGTGTGTGTGTGGGTTTGTTCATATGGCTATTTACATACTGTGTGTGTTTGTGTGACTGACTGTGTGTGTGTGTGTGTGTTCATATGTCTATTTACATACACCTGTGTTTGTGTTTGTGTGTGTGTGTGTGTGTGTGCTTGTGTGTGTGTGTGTACATATATGGTGTGTACACACGCCATATTAGCTCCCATGAGAACAGAGCTCTCTCTCCTGTGTGCTGGTCGGTGTGGTCCTCATGCCAGCTCCTCACTGAGGCTTATGTTGTTTGAACTAACAATCAGTCACAGCTACAGTCGCCCCTCGGAACAATGACTGGATCTCCCAGCTGTCTCTGTCGCACACGGCCCTGCTCAGCGGCCACTCCCCTGGGTGGCATCGTATGGGCAACCCCAGCACGGATAAATATACATATCCCTATTATTATAAACATTATAATAAGAACGACACACAGGTTGAATAACCTCCTTGATGCAAAGTTATAGTGCATTTAAATCATCTTTAAGCATCGCGTTTCTAAAATCGGCATGTCGGAAAAGACAATGTTCGGAAGTTATAATCGCCCAAAAAAAGCCAAAAATAAAATGAATTGTGTTATAATGATGGGAAGGCGACATATACGAGGGGATGGAGAAGGAGATCCCACACAGGGAGGCGCAGGAGGGGGAGGAGGAGGAAGAGTGAGCTCCTTGACAGGTTAGTTTAGTGTGGTGACAGCAGAGCGAGTCTAAGTAGGTCAGGGAACATGAGAGGGTCTAGCCAGGTCCTCACGGGAGAAACCACGGCGACAGGGGGACAACGGTGATGCGAGGGGATCCGTATCGCCTCAGACCACCTCTCAGACCCCCTCTCAGACCACCTCTCAGACCCCCCCCTCAGACCCCCCCTTAGACCACCTCTCAGACCACCTCTCAGACCCCCCCTCAGACCACCTCTCAGACCCCCTCTCAGAC
>CM051013.1:2243621-2256121 GCA_027704905.1 Muraenolepis orangiensis | reverse complement strand
CACACACACACGCAGAGGCAAACACACACACATGCACACACACACACACACGCAGAGGCAAACACACACACACACACACATTGGTCTTCAACTCAACTACAGATGTATATACATGTGCATATTGTAGTTGATATACTGTATATATGCACTGAGAGAGGTGTACTTGCTGGCTGATATAGATATATATATAAAATATGTGATGACATATCCGTTCCTTATTTCTGGGAAGCTGTAGTGGAGCAGATCACCACCACACACACACACACACACACACACACACACACACACACACACACACACACACACACACACACACACACACACACACACACACACACACACACACACACACACACACACACACACACACACACACACACACACACACACACACACACCCTCCTCTAGCCTAGATTCTCCTCTTCTGTGTAAGGTAGCGGTGAGCTCCTGGGCCCTGTGGGACCATCCCTGGTCCGGTCTGGAGCCACCTCCCTAAATGTTAAACTGATAGCTACACGTCTGCAGGAGTGTGGAAACCCTGTGGTGGTGAAATGAACTGATCTACAGAGAGAATCAAAACCGGTCTGAAATAGGCCAACGTTAGCGACGTTAAAAGATTGACAGAAATCTGCAAGGAAGGCTTTTCTCAGAGGAGAAGATGTTCTTGTTTTTTTCCTTCCAACCCGATTCGGCAGCAGAGTGAAGAGAGCCAGAGGGTCGCTTATCTTTTTAATCTGATTGGTTGGATTTTTTTTTTTAAACAACTTAAGGTGCCGTCCTCCCATATTTCAAAAATCCATGGCTGCCCGGCTAAGGTCAGGCTGAAATTCTCTCTCTCTCTCTCTCTCTCTCTCTCTCTCTCTCTCTCTCTCTCTCTCTCTCTCTCTCACCCACCTGGTTGCCAGAGATGAGGAGGGCGGCGGGGGAGGGGCCAGGTCGGTAGGGGATGGTGGCCCCCTTGGGAGGAGACTGAGGAAGAGAGGAACACAGGACAGGTGTGTGAGACAGGTGTGTGAGACAGCCTCACCGCTAGGATAACCGTTAGGATAACAACCAAGCACACCGCAAGGATAACCGCTAGGATAAATGCTAGGATAACCGCTAGGCCGCCCCTTCGCTATTATGGGTGCTTGACTTGGTGATGGAGGGAATGGGGAGTAAGCATTCCATTGTACTGTAATTGCAAATAAAAACATCTTGAATCTTGATAATTTACATGGTATAATATATGAGTCTCTCAATCCAATGCCTTGTGTGTGTGTGTGTGTGTGTGTGTGTGTGTGTGTGTGTGTGTGTGTGTGTGCGCGTGTGTGTGTGTTTTCCCAAAAATGTGGCGCATCACTTGTGAAAGTAGACACAGCTGAGGTACAGTATGTGTGGGAGAGTGTGTGTGTGTGTGTGTGTGTGTGTGTGTGTGTGTGTGTGTGTGTGTATGTGTGTGTGTGTGTGTGTGTGTATGTGTGTATGTGTGTGTGTGTGTGTGTGTGTGTGTGTATGCGTGTGTGCGTGTGTGTGTATGTGTGTGTGTGTGTGTGTGTGTGTGTGTGTGTGTGTGTGTGTGTATGTGTGTGTGCGTGCGTGTGTACGTGTTGTACTTTGCATAATTTATATCTTGGAACCCAAAGCAAGGACCCGCTGGTGAGGAATCCTAATGAAACATGCGAGCCTTTGAAGACGCAGGCCTGGAAAACCGGATCAAACTAGCAATTAGTCAGTCAGGTCCAGCTGCACAGGGACAACAAAACAACCAGTGTGCTACTGTTCCCCCCCCCCCACACACACACACACACACACACACACACACACACACACACACACACACACACACACACACACACACACACACACACACACACACACACACACACACACACACACACACACACACACACACACACACACACACACACACACACACCAGGAAACACGAGGCTGGAGCTTTCCCTTCCCTATCTCCTCTCTTCGATCTCTCTCCTCTCCTGTCTCCTCTCCTAGCTCCACAGCTCTCCTATGTATCTCCTCTCCTATCACCTCTCCACTCTTATCTCCTCTCCTAGCTCCTCTCGTGTCTCCTCTCCTAGCTCCACAGCTCTCCTATGTATCTCCTCTCCTATCACCTCTCCACTCTTATCTCCTCTCCTAGCTCCTCTTGTGTCTCCTCTCCTAGCTCCACAGCTCTCCTATGTATCTCCTCTCCTATCACCTCTCCACTCTTATCTTCTCTCCTTGCTCCTCTCATGTCTCCTCTCCTAGCTTCTCTCCTTGCTCCTCTCATGTCTCCTCTCTCCTCTCCTGTCTCCTAGCTTCTCTCCTTGCTCCTCTCATGTCTCCTCTCTCCTCTCCTGTCTCCTAGCTTCTCTCCTTGCTCCTCTCATGTCTCCTCTCTCCTCTCCTGTCTCCTAGCTTCTCTCCTTGCTCCTCTCATGTCTCCTCTCTCCTCTCCTGTCTCCTAGCTTCTCTCCTTGCTCCTCTCATGTCTCCTCTCTCCTCTCCTGTCTCCTCTCTTATCTTCTCTCCTATCTCCTCTCCTAGCTTCTCTCCTTTCTCCTCTCCTATCCAATCTCCTTTCATATCTCCTCCCCTCTCTCCTCTCCTATCTCCTCTCCTCCACCCCTCCACCCTCCTCTCCTATCTCCTCTCCTCCACC
The DNA here is from genome assembly GCA_027704905.1 of Muraenolepis orangiensis. Taxonomy (NCBI): domain Eukaryota; kingdom Metazoa; phylum Chordata; class Actinopteri; order Gadiformes; family Muraenolepididae; genus Muraenolepis; species Muraenolepis orangiensis. The sequence continues at coordinate 2,253,474 of CM051013.1, read as the reverse complement.
CCTCCACCCTCCTCTCCTCCACCCTCCTCTCCTCTCTCCTCCACGCCTCCACCCTCCTCTCCTGTCTCCTCTCCTATCTCCTTTCCTACACCCCTCCACCCTCCTCTCCTCTCCTGTCTCCTAGCTTCTCTCCTTGCTCCTCTCATGTCTCCTCTCTTATTTCCTCCCCTCTCTCCTCTCCTATCTCCTCCACCCTCCTCTCCTGTCTCCTCTCCTATCTCCTCCACCCTCCTCTCCTGTCTCCTCTCCTATCTCCTCTCCTACACCCCTCCACCCTCCTCTCCTGTCTCCTAGCTTCTCTCCTTGCTCCTCTCATGTCTCCTCTCTTATTTCCTCTCCTCTCTCCTCTCCTCCACCCCTCCACCCTCCTCTCCTCTCCTATCTCCTCCACCCTCCTCTCCTGTCTCCTCTCCTATCTCCTCCACCCTCCTCTCCTATCTCCTCCACCCTCCTCTCCTGTCTCCTCTCCTATCTCCTCCACCCCTCCACCCTCCTCTCCTATCTCCTCCACCCTCCTCTCCTGTCTCCTCTCCTATCTCCTCCACCCTCCTCTCCTCTCCTCTCCTATCTCCTCCACCCCTCCTCTCCTGTCTCCTCTCCTATCTCCTCCACCCCTCCACCCTCCTCTCCTCTCCTATCTCCTCCACCCTCCTCTCCTCTCCTATCTCTTCTCCTCCACCCTCCTCTCCACCCTCCTCTCCGGTCTCCTCTCCTGTGTGTTGAAGGATGAGTGCTCTTTCTGAGGATTTCTGAGACATATTGAAGACATATTTTAAACATATTTAAGACACATTTAAGACATATTTAAGGGGAAAGACTGCTATCCAGCTATCCTCAATACACCATATCATTGTATTGTCTTGACTTGAATTTCTCCAACTGTAATAATATGACTACCGTGTAATGGGGCACAGTTTTTCCCTACTTCTTACAAAACACATTACTAATTATTGTTTTATGTTAGGCCAAAAACTCTACCTGTTTCATTAGTGCTGGAAACCTTCTAGCAGGGCTCCTATAGACTCCAAGTGGCCTTGGAGCTCTTCATGTATCAACACACCACTTCCCCCTCACAAGAAGGTTACATAAAGGCTTTCATTTCACAACAAAGAAAAACTAAAATACAAATGAAAGAAAGAAAGAAAGAAGAAACCCATTACCTCGAAACACACTCAAAAAGTAACAGCATCGCTACCCTTCTGTCCAACAGAAGGGTAGCGATGAGGCAGCAGAACAACCAGACAGTATAACAGTAGACGGCCTACCTCCAGGATTATGGCGCAGATCAGCTTGACACACTGGATTACCGAGTCCTGAGTCCCAGATATCGTCACCCCTCGCTCCGTGGAGTTGGGCAGCAGATCTCCCGCCACCTGGATCTGAGCTCCTGTGCTCTGGGGAGGAGGGGGAGGAGGAGGAGGAGGGGGAGGAGGAGGAGATGCAGGCTTTGTTATTGTTGGCGTGAGGTGTATTATTTTACTAGGATTACGTTGATTCACAGATAACACCGGCCACAATCCAGTGTCTACTGGGGCTGGCTGTGAATTTAAAGCGGGAGGCGCTGGAGGCTTTGTACGGAAAGAAAAACAAAAACGCCGAATGACATTTTAGGAGACAGCCTGCCAACGGTTTGAGATCCCACCTCCTGGTGCTGGAGGAGCGTCTCAACTCACTGCTCTTCTGATCGTCTCTTAGTGACGTTACAATCCAATTTCCTGTTTGTGAGTGACGGTTCAGACATATGATATGTAAGTGTCACAGTAATTACATTGTGTATGTATATGTGTGTGCGACTGTGTGTGTGTGTGTGTGTGTCTGTGCATGGGCGAGAGAGGGCGTGTGAGTGTCCTCGTACATGTGTGTGTGTGTGCAGCTCTGTGTGTGTGTGTGTGTCTGTGCATGGGCGAGAGAGGGTGTGTGAGTGTCCTCGTGCATGTGTGCATCTGTGTGTGTCTATGTGTTTATGTGTTTGTGTGCAGCTGTGTGTATGTGTGTGTGTGTGTGCGTGTGTGCAGCTGTGTGTGTCTATGTGTTTATGTGTTTGTGTGCAGCTGTGTGTGTGTGTTTGTGTGTAAAGCTGTGTGTATGTGTGTGTGTTTGTGTGCAGCTGTGTGTGTGTGTGTGTTTGTGTGTAAAGCTGTGTGTATGTGTGTGTGTGTGTGTGTGCAGCTGTGTGTATGTGTGTGTGTGTGTGTGTGTGTGTGTGTGTATCCTGGGTGTGTTCACCTCTCTGATCTCCTTAATCTTTCCCCCTCCCTTGCCGATGAGGGAGCCACACTGGCTGGCGGGGATGACCAGCCGCAGGGTGACTGGGGGCTTGGAGCTGATGGTCCCATTGGCCACCAGCGTGGTCAGATCCTGGGGAGCAGACACATGGGCAGAGGGGCTAAATATAGCAGCAGCGGCGGCGACGTCGTTGGTCACTGACACAGGGAGACAAATATAGGATACAGGCGTACAGAGCGTCAGAACGCTGCCCATGAGTCAGACATCCCCCGAGCATCCACTTCTGGGTATCATCAGCATTTTGAACGTCCGTCCATTCAGTTATTAATACTCTTAATACTCTTAATGCATTTGAACACAGTAATTAACTAATTAACGCCATCGAAGACGGACCGGAGGTTACGTTTTCGCCCCAGTTTGTCTGTTTGTCTATTAGTAAAAAAAGTTATGTACGGAATTGGACTCATCTGGTGGTAAGATGACTTATGGGCCAAGGAACAGTTGATTCTATTTTGGCGCAGATCCGGATCCAGGGGACATTTTGGTGTGGTGGAGGTATGTGCTCCACTGAGAGCCCTCGAGTTTCTCCTTTTTACAAAGATTTACTATTCCAAATAGTGCAGGCTATTAGGAAATGCCTGAAGAACATCTCAACACCTGGCCCTTCTGAATGATTCACAGCAGGTCTTGTGAATGTACGGAGGACACAAGGGGATGAAAGAAGGACACTCAAAGGGGATGACTAAGAAGTGAACGAGGTCACAGAGTTCTATCTGCGTGTTCGGTTGGTGTTTTACTTTGCAGGTGGAGTGCAGCCCCTCTCACCTCTGCCCTGGGTGGAGTCTGAACTCTTAATTAATCAACACAGTGCATCAGTCACAGCCTTTGAAGTGCAAATTCCTTTTCCCTTTTCCCTTTTCTCTCTGCCCATTAGAGGGGAGAGAGAGAGCCACGCCTTGGCCTCAATACAAGCATGAGACAAAATGCAAGGCGCACACTTTTTGAAAAAAGGCAGTGTGAGTTGAGATCAATGAGAACAGTTTGCCAAAATGGATTTCATAGAATAAAGTCCAGACAAAGAGCGTGATGCATGTGTCTTAACCGCCGAGAGGAACTTAAGTCGACATCCACGTGAAAACATATCTCTCCAGTAAGCTCCAGCATTTGAATCTTAACCGTGCATGTGATGTTGCTCTCTGACGAGTGTCTATATTTAGTAAAGGGCTTGATTAAACATATCCAAAGCCTTGTCTCGGTGCGTCTGGCGTAGCATAGCAAGGCTCTGGGCATACTTCGGCATCAGATCTTATCTTTAAATATGCGACATGTCTTAATACGTGTGACTCTTGTCCCATACACTTTCATGTGCTGTTCTCGCAAAAAAAACAAATCGCTGGAAAATAGGACCCTGAGGTGATGCAACCACCCCTGACAGAAAAGAGGTGTTTTTTCTGTTTATCCCCGGTGTATGTTGTGTTGAATGTGTGTTGGGACCTTCCCCAGTGTGTGTGTGTGTGTGTGTGTGTGTGTGTGTGTGTATGTGTGTGTGTGTGTGTGTGTGTGTGTGTGTGTGTGTGTGTGTGTGTGTGTGAGTGTTGCGTTGAGATTGTGATCTGTTTACATGAACACGGTACAGGCCTTTTTAATTGGTACCGGAAAACACCGGCGACAAAGAAGAAGCCATCGTTGGCCTATTTTATACGCTGAATTGACACAAAACCATCGACGCAATTAGCTAAGTTCACGGTGGGCCGCTTAAGTCCATGATCACGATATCGATTCGCCAATAAACAAAAAAACGACAAAGTACCCCAGGAACAGCCCAGAGACAGCATCCGGACGTCTCTCATACCGTTTTCACACTGGGCTAATTCACGGCACTTTTGCTTTCCCACTGGCGAGTAATGCGCATTCACTACCCAACTAGTGCGCATTAACTAATCCAGTCTCCTAATTGAATGCGCATTCGCTTCTCTATCGTGTGTGAACCTGGTATCGAGTGCGCAGCGAGAGTGTGAACATAGTGATGCTCACTAACTAACACGGTACGGACTCCCGTATTAACCGTGCAGTGTGAAAACGGTATCAGTCGAAAGAGACTTCAGGAGAGAGAAAAAATGTATTTGAAGAAAAAAGATGCTTCCGGTGGCAACAAGCAAAGGACCGGGAGACGGACCGGACTTTGGCGGCCGGAAGATGTCCGACGTCGCTCTGCGGGGCATGTTGCCATGACAACCCGAGAGGCCCGGCGGAAGGCCAGGCCGGGGAGGCGAGCGTCGGAGGATTTTTTAACGAGGGCCGTGCTCCACGCCAGTGTTCACCGAGGGCCGACTCTCCATCCCCTTCCCAGACAGTCTCCACAGCCAATCTGACCATGGCACCAGGCTTTCATGTTTATAATTAATTTGTGGACGAAAAATATGAGGCGGTGGAAGGGAGAGGAAGAACATCGACAGATTGAACATCATGAAGGCCTGTGAGTAATGTGCTGCGTTTTGCCACGAAGAGTCAAGAACTGATCAAACTTCAATCTGTAAAATGTCGTCAAAAAACCTGATACAGCGACTTTCAGAGTAATCAGTAGACCCCATATTGCATGCAGATGGAAGGCGGATGTTATGGTTGTACGATTATATAACAGCCCCAGTAAAACGTATATATATATATCTCTCTGCGGGCGCCTTCCTGCCTTCCAAACACGCGCCAAGAGTACATGGAGCAAGGTGCTCTCCACTTCCGCCGCCGAGCGCGGCAATCAGGGAGGATAAAAGCAACATTAGTGGTAATGGGGCGTTGGGATGATGGGGAAACGGGATCCCATAAAGAGGAGACAACAGCCTGCCTCGCTCCCATCAGCGCTGATAGTGCTTCTACGGTGTGGCTCCACCCAGACTACACCTGAGGAGATGCCTTCCACTAAACTGCTGGTCCTCTTCTTTTGTCTCTGCTTCTGTTTCCCGGAATGTGATCAGCAGATGGGATCAGAAAGTAACCGACGCGGCCAAATCAATGTCGATGTGACATCTATATATATCTATTTATATAGATATATATATATATATATATATATATATATAGATAGATGTATATATATATATATACATATATATAAATATATATATAGATAGATGTATATATATATATATATATATATATATATATATATATATATATATTTACATTACATTTACATTTAGGACATTTGGCAGACGCTTTTATCCAAAGCGACTTACAAGGTGTACATTAGTTGAAGCAGACAATAGCATAACGCTGAGGTACGCAAACATAAAAATAGAGCAGTTCACAAGCATTCATATTAACAAGATGAATAATACTATGTGGTACTGCCAGGTCACCTGCTTAAGTAGCTGTGATAAGAGCGTGTTATCAACATTAAGGATCTACACTTGCTAACATATACAACATGCTAATATATATTATATATATATATACAATATATATATATATATATATATATATATATATATATATTATATATATATATATATATATATATATATATATATACACAATATACAATATATATACATATATATATATATATATATATACATATACACGTATACGTATGTAGCAGGGTTTCCGTTAGCCGGTATTTACCGGTTTTTAGCGGGTAAAAATTATAAAAAAACAGTAATTTAAAAACCTGCCGGTCAAAATGTCCGGTAATAATGCTCATACTAAACTTAGATCCTGGACATTTCAGTTTAGACAGCTTTATTACTGCCCCTCCCCCCGAATGGGTGACCGAATGAAGTGACCAATCAGCTGCCGCTCCTCTCATGACGTCAAGCCGCCCGACGTGGCAGGTGCAGTGATGGCCGCTCCACGGCTATGGGGCTTTAATGTTAGCGTTCCACGGCTATGGGGCTTTAATGTTAGCGTTCCACGGCTATGGGGCTTTAATGTTTGCGACAGCTTGCCAAGTGCTCATTTGTGAGTTCAGCGAGCTGTACCCCGACTGGGCCACACGGGCTAACACTGCCTGTGTTCTGCCCGTTTCAAGCGACCAGCAGAGAGGGGCTTCTCCCTGCAGAATGGTTTGAAAACATCAGTGCGGAGTCGTCTGGAGGAGGAGAGAGTGACCTTATGCGTATTGCAAGCTGCAAAGACACATTAGACACCTTTGAATTCAGCTCGGCTCAGAGGACTTTGCCGCAATGAATTTTTGCGGCTAATGAGGTTTTGCTCAATCGTTCTTGTTCGTTTTGTTGTCTTTGTCATTCTTTCGTCAGTCTAGGTGTACATTATAGTTGCGTTTGTAATATAGACTGTTTTTGAAACATGACCGGTAAGTTTAGAATTTGTCCGGTAAAATAAAATCTGTCCGGACACTTGACCGGCAAGAAAACATCCTAGCGGAAACCCTGGTATGTAGATGTATATATATATGTATATATATGGATGGTCCATCCCATAATGAGCCTAGCGACGGTACCTCCTCCAGCTTGAAGGTGATCATGGAGAAGGCTCTGAAGACACTGTCGGTGGAGCCGGTGATGGTGATGATCCTCTCTGGACACGAGCCCTCAGAGATGTTCACCCTGGCCGTGCTCTGGGGGGAGAGGGGTGGGGGGGAGAGAGAGAGAGAGAGAGAGAGAGAGAGAGAGAGAGAGAGAGAGAGAGAGAGAGAGAGGGGAGGGACGGGGGGGACGGGGTGCAGGGGGAGGGTCCAGGATCAGTTAAGGGGGTCAATATTATTTTTATTATTATTATTATATATCATTATAGAGAGAAAGAGAGAGAGAGAGAGAGAGAGGGGAGAGGTGAGAGCGAGAGCGAGAGAGAGAGAGAGAGAGAGAGAGAGCGAGAGAGAGAGAGAGCATGGAAGCTGAAGTGAGGACACATGTCCATGTATTCAGCTCCTCTCAGTAACCTCTGGGGTGACTTTGTGCTTCAAGCACTAAATCTTTTTTTGTATTTTTTTTCCCTCGGGGAGCTGGCATCCTCCTCTGTGATTCATATGAGAGAGAGAGAGAGAGAGAGAGAGAGAGAGAGAGAGAGAGAGAGAGAGAGAGAGAGAGAGAGAGAGAGAGAGAGAGAGAGAGAGAGAGAGAGAGAGAGAGAGAGAGAGAGCGAGAGAGAGCGTGATGGAGTGTAAGAGCATGAGAGAGAGAGAGAGAGAGAGAGCGAGAGAGAGAGAGAGCGAGAGCGAGAGCGAGAGCGAGAGAGAGAGAGAGAGAGAGAGAGAGAGAGAGAGAGAGTCATGTGACAGGACACTCCTCTGACCCGGGACATCACATCACTGACTCATGCCTGGTGAACAGGACCTGGGGGAGGGGTCACTAACGGGGCCCTCGTTTGATTGGAGGGTGGACCAGCCTCTCTCCTCCACCACCACCACCACCACCACCACCACCACCACCACCACCACCACCTCCACCACCACCACCACCTCCACCACCACCACCTCCACCACCACGGATGAGTGGTTCACCCGAAGAGACAGACAGAAACCACAGGGCTGCTGTGTCACTTTTGCAGCTGCCGCTAGCCCACTGTTTATCCTTCCGCCTCATAAAGTAGGACCAAAACCTCATCACCCCCCGGGCAAACACCCCCTGTTTAATTGAACACTGATGGAATGGAAGGAGTAATTGGGTTGGTAGGTGAAAAAATAGATAGATAGATGGAGAGAGAGAGAGAGAGAGAGAGAGAGAGAGAGAGAGAGAGAGAGAGAGAGAGAGAGAGAGAGAGAGAGAGAGAGAGAGAGAGAGAGAGAGAGAGAGAGAGAGAGAGAGAGAGAGAGAGAGAGAGAGATTGAGAGAGAGCCAATGCGTAAAGCAAGGGTTGGAGGCAGTGTGAGTGACAGGTGGGTATTAATGAGGGTTTGGAGAGAGGCAGGCAGGATGGAGAGGAGATGGTCTGAACTGAAGCAGAGTGGTTCCTGACTGACTCACAGCTGAGTTACGGCAGCAGCGATGGCATCACGAACAGTAGACGACAAACGTGTACATGTACTGTATACTAATATATATTAACACTAATATATTATAATGTGAACACAATTGTGTTCAATATAAATTGTCAATGTTGTTTATTGTTTGCTGGCTATCACATTTCACACACGCACACACACACACACACAGACAGACGAACACACACAGACACACACACAAACACACACACACATACACACACACACACACACACACACGTACACACACACTCCAACCAATCAAGAGATCATATCTACAGCAGAGGAAGATGACCACGGCGGAGGGTTGAAATATGGCGATGATATTGAGTACATACCTCCTCTCGTATTCTCTTCACAGTCTCTCCTTTCTGGAAACACAGAGCGCACAAAAACATCAAACTGAATCAAGAGAAGCTTTGAAAGATGCAGTAGCCTCGTGGTGTGTGTGTGTGTGTGTGTGTGTGTGTGTGTGTGTGTGTGTGTGTGTGTGTGTGTGTACACCACGACCTTCACAGCCTCACTCACGAGGCTCTGGACGCTAGGGTGTACACGCAATGGTTTTCAAACCAACTGCAATTCAACACAATGCATACATATACATGCTGCGTGTCCCCCGTACAACCACACACACACACACACACACAGGGGCGTTCTGTCTCTGGATGGTTCAAGGCAACTCATGACGTCTACTTCTAGAGTTTATCGTCTCCCAAGCTGGAAGCTCGCTGCAGGAGTTAAGAGGATGGGCCTGGTGGCAACTGATCATCAAAAGTATTTTGGGTGTTCCTGTAATTCCACACAGAGGGTGCCAATTACATCTCTCACCCCGTGGGTGCCTTTGTATCTCTCTCTCTCTCTCTCTCTCTCTCTCTCTCTCTCTCTCTCTCTCTCCTCTCTCTCTCTCTCTCTCTCTCTCTCTCTCTCTCTCTCTCTCTCTCTCTCTCTCTCTCTCTCTCTCTCTCTCTCTCTCTCTCTCTCTCTCTCTCTCTCTCTCTCTCTCTCTCTCTCTCTCTCTCACCTTCCAGCCTCTCCTTGCCTCTCTTACCCCCCTCCCACTCGTTCGCTCTCTCTTTCCCCCAGTTCGGTCCTCTATTCTCCTCCGGAACATTCTGACACTGCCAACACACACACACACGCACACACACACACACACACACACACACACACACACACACACACACACACACACACACACACACACACACACACACACACACACACACACACACACACACACACACACACACACACACACACACACCCTTGTGCTGCATTCTTGAGTTGTTGTGTTGTTGGGTTCATCTCCTGCATCACCTGTCCTAGGTGGTTACTCTGACTCTCTACCTGCTTGGTCTTTTTATGGGTTTGTATTTGGTGCATGCGTTTGCGTTGTCTGACGCTGGGCTAGCTTGTAGAAAGGCCTGGCCCAGGAGCAGGCAGGGAGGGAGGGAGCCAACCTCTCTCTCTCCCTCTCTCCCCTCCCCGTCTCTCCCAGACAGTGGAAGTGCCCACGAGGGGGGCCGGGGGTGATCTGCCTCCTGGTGCCGTGTTTCACCGGCTAGGCTAGAGGCACTCAGTACACTAATGTCCCGGTGTGATGGATGTGTGGGATCAGGAGACGGGACGTTCCTCCAGAGGGTCGACGTGGGGCAATTACGTGCGGAGATGGAGATACAGACGGAAAAA
>CM051013.1:2228621-2238621 GCA_027704905.1 Muraenolepis orangiensis | reverse complement strand
TATGTGTGTTGTGTGTGTGTTGTGTGTGTTGTGTGTGTTGTGTGTGTTATGTGTGTTGTGTGTGTGTTGTGTGTGTGTTGTGTGTGTTGTGTGTGTGTTGTGTGTGTTGTGTGTGTGTTGTGTGTGTGTTGTGTGTTGTGTGTGTTGTGTGTGTTGTGTGTGTTGTGTGTGTGTTGTGTGTGTGTTGTGTGTGTGTTGTGTGTTGTGTGTGTTGTGTGTGTGTTGTGTGTGTTGTGTGTGTGTTGTGTGTGTGTTGTGTGTTGTGTGTGTGTTATGTGTGTTATGTGTGTTGTGTGTGTTGTGTGTGTGTTGTGTGTGTTGTGTGTGTGTTGTGTGTGTGTTGTGTGTTGTGTGTGTGTTGTGTATGTGCTTTCTGTTGCATGTGTGCACCTGGGACTACTGTCTGTAGTTTTAGATTTGTCCCATTAAGAAGGGGGAGGGAGGGAGTGAGGGGTACCCAGAGAGAGAGAGGAAGGGGGAGGGAGGGAGTGAGGGGTACCCAGAGAGAGAGAGGAAGGGGGAGGGAGGGAGTGAGGGGTACCCAGAGAGAGAGAGGAAGGGGGAGGGAGGGAGTGAGGGGGACCCAGAGAGAGAGAGGAAGGGGGAGGGATTTCCAGAGATCCATAAGTGCATCATCCAACTGGTCGGTGAGTCTTACGACCATCCCGGTCATTAAGTCATCTTTTTCAGTGAAAGGAGACACAGAATCAATGAGGTAATTGGAGACAACATCCGCTATCGAGTCGATTAGAGGAATCAATTGGGTTTGTTTCCAATGTATGGTTGAGTCGTGAGGGGGAGGAGGAGGAGGAGGAGGAGGAGAAGGTGGAGGAGGAGGAGGAGGAGGAGGAGAAGGTGGAGGAGGAGGAGCAGAACCACAACAGACAGACGAACAACAACAAGCACAACCACAGCAGCAGCTGTTACTCAAAGAAAGGAACGTAAATCATGTTTCCTTGTTGAGAGAGAGAGAGAGAGAGAGAGAGAGAGAGAGAGAGAGAGAGAGAGAGAGAGAGAGAGAGAGAGAGAGAGAGAGAGAGTGAGAGAGAGAGAGAGAGGTGGGGGGATAGAGAGAGAGAGAGAGAGAGAGAGAGAGAGAGAGAGAGAGAGAGAGAGAGAGAGAGAGAGAGAGAGAGAGAGAAATCTGCTTGTTCAGGCAGTTTCCTTGTCCTCTCCATTGTGTCTCTGTCTCGCTGTGAAAGTCTCTCTCACTCTCTCTCATCCGTCTGGGACCTCATCCGTTGGGACCTCTCTCCCCCTCCTGTGACCACCTCACGGGGCCCGACGAGTCGTACCCAAAGTGAAACCCAAATATAGTGAACAACGGTGTGGTTTTTTTATGTTTTCCGGGTCATCGACAGACTCACAAATCAATAGAAAAATCAATACTATTTACCCCTTAGAGTCATTTAGGGTCATTTAGGAACAGCACAAGCCCCACCGCACCCCCCTCCCCTTGTTACTCCATAGGAGGGAGGAGGAGGAGGAGGAGGAGGAGGAGGAGGAGGAGGAGGAGGAGGAGGAGGAGGGTCTGTGGGTAATCCAGATGGATGCGTCCAGCCCTAATGTATCTCCGTGCAGCCCGGCGGGCGGGCGGGCCGTGGACCATAACTTGGTTAGGCGGAGGCTGGGCAGGGCTGCTCCCTTACAGCCTGATTAGGTTAGAGGAGTTAATGGGTGAGGGGGATGGTGATGATGATGATGATAGTGATGTGTGCTTCTGCTGCTCCTCCGTGGGACGATAACAAGGCATGTGCTCTGTGTTGGACCAGGGGGGCGGCCGCTGGGAGGGCCTCTGAACTCTGCTTCTTCTTCTTCTTCTTCTTCTTCTTCTTCATTCCCGGAATCCCGAGCAGCGGCGTTCCGGGAGGAACAGAGGCCCCTCTGTGCTATATTAGAGCCGGTCTCTCTCTCGGAGCAGGGAGCTGGTCTGGGGTCAGTCTGGGGAGGGGGGGGGGGGGGGGCGGGCTCACATCCCTCGGCTCTCGAAGACGGTGACGTTCTGGCGTCACACTAGAACGATGATTCACTAGATCTATAGATCTAGATAGACGATTCACTAGATCTATAGATCTAGACAGACGATTCACTAGATCTATAGATCTAGCCTGATGACACTCTAGATCTATAGATCTAGACAGACGATTCACTAGATCTATAGATCTAGATAGACGATTCACTAGATCTATAGATCTAGACTGATGATTTACTATATCTATAGATCTATACTAATGATTCTCTAGATCTATAGATCTAGACTGATGATTTACTAGATCTATAGATCTAGACTGACGATTCACTAGATCTATAGATCTAGACTGATGATTTACTAGATCTACAGATCTAGACTGATGATTTACTAGATCTATAGATCTACACCGATGATTCCCTAGATCTATAGATCTATACTAATGATTCTCTAGATCTATAGATCTAGACCGATTATTCACTTCTCGTTAAATATTCCGTTCTAATTCAAGCAGCGAACAGCGATAATCAAGTCAAATCGAGTCGGGACGTCCGATCCCATCCGGCTGACGCTCCGCAGGCTCAACAACCTCCATCTTTAAAGGGTTTGAGACGCCCTGAGCCACAGTGGGTCCTCTGGGAGGAGGAGGGAGGAGGAGGAGGAGGAGGAGGAGGAGGAGGAGGAGGAGGAGGGTCCACTCCAGGGAGACTGGAGAGGGAGGCCGTGAAGCAGCGGATGGTGTAACAGAACATAACAACAAACAGCTGTTCCTGGACCACCACCTGCCCCGTCTCCGTGGAGACAGCATCATGTACTGTACTTGTGCTGTGCAATGACAATCAATTAGAATCTAATCAAATCTCATCTAATCTCATTTTGAGTCTAATCATCATCCTCATTCACGCGGTTCTACGGAGCTGTTATGGACATGGCTCTCTCCACACGCACACACACACACATACACACATGCACCGAACACGCACACACACACACACACATGCACCGAACACGCACACACACACACATGCACCGAACACGCACACACACACATGCACCGAACACGCACACACACACACGCACAAATACACATATGCACCGAACACGCACACACAAACACACGCACACACAAACACACGCACACACACATACACATATGCACACACACACGCACACAAACACACACACACGCACACACATATGCACACACACACACACACACACACACACGTGCAGAGAAGGAAACAGGATAGGGTGTCCCCGGTTGAGCACATACTAAAGTAATGAGGGGGGGAGGGGCTGAATGTCAATGTGAAGGGAGGGGGCAAGGGGTGATGAAGGGGACACACACACAACTATAACACACACACACACGCACACACACATCTATATTACACACACATAACTATAACACACACACACACAAATATATAACACACACACACACATCTATATTACACACACACAACTATAACACGCACACACACACACACATCTATATTACACACACATAACTATAACACACACACACAAATATATAACACACACACACACACAAATGACTATGCCGCACACAAATATATAATACACACAAACACACATAACTATAACACACAAACCCATACATAAATATAACACACACGCATACCTTGAACACACACACACACACACATAACTATAACTCCTCCCAAGCCCGCAGCGGTAGCAGAGCAGCGCTAAGCCAAGACACTCGTGAGCCAATCAAACGGAACGTAGCAGCTGACCAGAGGTAAGAGAGGGGTCCCCACAAACCAAGAGTCCTACTGACAGATCAGAGGTAAGAGAGGGGTCCCCACAAACCAAGAGTCCTACTGACAGATCAGAGGTAAGAGAGGGGTCCCCACAAACCAAGAGTCCTACTGACAGATCAGAGGTAAGAGAGGGGTCCCCACAAACCAAGAGTCCTACTGACAGATCGGAGGTAAGAGAGGGGTCCCCACAAACCAAGAGTCCTACTGACAGACCGGTGGTAAGAGAGGGGTCCCCACAAACCAAGAGTCCTACTGACAGATCAGAGGTAAGAGAGGGGTCCCCACAAAACAAGAGTCCTACTGACAGACCGGCGGTAAGAGAGGGGTCCCCACAAACCAAGAGTCATACTGACAGACCGGCAGTAAGAGAGGGGTCCCCACAAACCAAGAGTCCTACTGACAGATCGGAGGTAAGAGAGGGGTCCCCACAAACCAAGAGTCCTACTGACAGATCGGTGGTAAGAGAGGGGTCCCCACAAACCAAGAGTCCTAGTGACAGACCGGTGGTAAGATAGGGGTCCCCACAAACCAAGAGTCACACTGACACACCGGTGGTAAGAGAGGGGTCTCCACAAACCAAGAGTCCTACTGACAGACCGGTGGTAAGAGAGGGGTCCCCACAAACCAAGAGTCCTACTGACAGACCGGTGGTAAGAGAGGGGTCCCCACAAACCAAGAGTCCTACTGACAGACCGGCGGTAAGAGAGGGGTCCCCACAAACCAAGAGTCCTACTGACAGACCGGCGGTAAGAGAGGGGTCTCCACAAACCAAGAGTCCTACTGACAGACCGGCGGTAAGAGAGGGGTCCCCACAAACCAAGAGTCCTACTGACAGACCGGCGGTAAGAGAGGGGTCCCCACAAACCAAGAGTCCCAATGACGGTGGCACGGAGAATGACTCACACATGTAGACCAGACAGACATTACTCTATGTACCAGAATAGCTGAGAGAGAGAGAGAGAGAGAGAGAGAGAGAGAGAGAGAGAGAGAGAGAGAGAGAGAGAGAGAGAGAGAGAGAGAGAGAGAGAGAGAGAGAGAGAGAGAGAGAGAGAGAGAGAGAGAGAGAGAGAGAGAGAGAGAGAGAGAGAGAGAGTCCTCTGATAGCTTCCCCTTTGCAAACAAGAGCAGCTGGATTGAGACTCTATTTGGTTTTAATGCCGTCACTCATCTCTCCCGAAAACCTAATGAGATCTTCAGGGATCACGCAGAGACACATGTACACACACGTACACACACGCGTACACACACACACACACACACACACACACACACACACACACACACACACACACACACACACACACACACACACACACACACACACACACACACACACACACACACACACACACACACACACACACACACACACGCATATACTTAAAAGTAGAAAACTGTTTTGATAAGAGTCTGGGGTTTGGCCTGAATTTGAAAAGCACATTGAATTAAGCGTTTGAAATGTGAAAGCTATGGTATTGTGGTTGTATAATGAAGGGAGGAAAAGCAATATTTAATTGAACTATATTTAATTTAACTCGATGAATTGCATGAATTGTGCAGGGGTGGAAAACTAATCCGAGTTTTGGTCTCAAAATGTGGTTGTTGTTCAACAACAAGATACTGTAATAACTTGTTATTATTTAAACGTTCACCCATAAATAGCCACTTAAAGACACTGTCATTTATATTATTTCTCCATTGTCGTTTATGTACAGTATTCAATATCCATTGTATTAGGACAGTGGTTTCCAAACTATTTAAGGTCCTGTACCCCTCAAACATGTAACCTCCTGCTGTGTACCCTCTCTACCTCTCATCTGATGTTACATATAAAGAGAAAGTGTTATTAAGTATTTAAGGTCCTGTAGCCCTCAGACATTAGACCTGCTGTGTACCCCTCTACCTCTCATCTGATGTTTCCTATGAAGACTCATAGAAAGCCCTCAGACATTGTACCTCCTGCTGTGTACCCCTCTACCTCTCATCTGATGTTACCTATGAAGACTCATAGAAAGCCCTCTCATATTTCAAACAAGTCCACCAGTGCATCAGTTTTATACATTCCTACTGCGGGAATGTAGAAGGGGATGGGGAGGAAGCATTCCATTGTACATGTTGCATATGGCAAATAAAAATCTTGAATCTTGAATCAGCTCAAACACAATATGAATGACTTCTCTGGAAAAGTTATCATAAAATATCCCACAAAGTAACCCTTGGTGGCCCTGGTACCCCTGGGGGGAGAAGTACCCCATTTTAGGAATAGCCGATAGCCAGTATCATCGATTGTATTACGCGGTCATGTGTGCTGCATGTGTGTGGATGTTTTCACGGATGTGTTTGTGAAAACATTAGATTAGATTAGATTAAATTAGATTAGATTGTGCAAATGTTGCAGTAAAGTGCATGGTAATATAATATAATTTACAGTTAAAATTTACAGGTTAACATGACACATGAGCATAATTAGACATTAGTATATATTATATGGCTTGTTGTTCTAGAAGCGTGAATGAGGTCTAGTGCTGCAGGTGCACACGCCTCCAAACCACCGAAACAAGAGAGAGAAAGGCTGAATAAATAATGTGTGTACGTGTGTGTGTGTGTGTGTGTGTGTGTTTACGTGTGTGTGTGTGTGTGGTTACGTGTGTGTGCTTACGTGTGTGTGTGTGTGCGTAAGAGTAGAGGGGGCATAGCAGGTGGGGGCCAGGGGGACAGGAGAGCCATGGAAAGATGAATGTAAAGTGTGGAGGAGTGGGGTCAGGTGTGAGGGGACAACCACCGCCTCCCCCCCCCCCGCACACACACCACCCCCCTCCCACCACCCACCCACACACACACCACCCCCAGCCCAGATCCTGGCTTCATGCAGTGTGTGTACATGTGTGAGTGTGTGTGTGAGCATAACCACGTCTGCCTGCACAGCAAGATTCCACTGGGCCCAGCAGCCCCCCCCCCTCGAGAGTCTTATCAGGCCAGACAGCCAGGGGCATCCTCCTTCTCCTTCTTCTCCTCCTTCTCCTCCTTCTCCTTCTTCTCCTCCTCCTCCTACTCCATCCCCCTCCTTTCTCCTTCACTCCCCTCCCCCTCCTCCTCATCATCTTCCTCCTCCTCCTCCTTCGTTCTCCTTTTCTCCCCTCTTTCCTCCTCCTCCTCCTCCTCCTCCTCCTCCTCCTCCTCCTCCTCCTCCTCCTCACCCTCCTCCTCCTCCTCCTCCTGCCACAGATTACTGCTGAGCTGCATCTTGGCTCCGGTACCGACCGACGACTAGACATTTAATAATAATCTGAGTCGTATTAAATATTCCATGAAGAATTCCCTCGACAACATGACCCATGGCTCTGAGTCGCTGGATAACACAGATTTATAATGCAGGGAATTTGTAAGCATATATATATATATATATATATATATATTATATAAACTGGGTTTTCACATATGTATGCAATACTAATGACTGTTGTTTGTCACAAAGAAATAATTACATGGGGCACTAGTGTAACATAACCACACACACACACACACACACACACACACACACACACACACACACACACACACACACACACACACACACACACACACACACACACACACACACACACACACACACACACACACACACACACACACACACACACATAACCAGGTTGAGCCCAAAAATAGATCAAGCTATAGGAAATGACCACGTCAGAGATAGTTCCATTCTGCGAGCTGTCATACTTCACAGAGCAGGGCATCAATACAAATAAGGCCTTGTTCTGTCACTGTTAAGGGACCAGGCCTGCCGGGTCAATGAGGCTGTCAATCCATCATCCACCCCTCCACACACACACACACACACATACACACACACACACGCACGCGCGCACACATACACACGCACACACATACACGCACACACATACACACACACATACACACATGCACACACACACACACACACACTCACCCACATAACACACACCTCTACAAGCACA
This sequence comes from Muraenolepis orangiensis, assembly GCA_027704905.1. NCBI lineage: Eukaryota > Metazoa > Chordata > Actinopteri > Gadiformes > Muraenolepididae > Muraenolepis > Muraenolepis orangiensis. The sequence continues at coordinate 2,230,885 of CM051013.1, read as the reverse complement.
CACATATACTGTACACACACACACATGCCCACACACACGCACGCTCACACAGGCACGCGCACACACACACACACACACACACACACACACACACACCTCCACAAGCACACACATATACTGTACACCACACACACACACACACACACACACACACACACACACAGGTATATTTTTAAGGCTGGCATGAAGCAGCAACAGCCAATGGTTTGGAGTGTATCCGTGGGGGGGGGTGTGTGTCTGTAGGGAGTCGGTTCATTACCATTGATGTTTTTATGAGAGTGTTTTCTGCAGCGTGTCCTATCAGTGAACCGTGTGCGGTTTGATTTCAGAAACACAAACATCATTTTCTTATTTTTTCTTAACACAGCACAGCAGTCAGTGGCCCACCGTGCCCCTTGTTCCCCTAAACCCTCCATGCCTCTGAGGTGCCCCTTGTTCCCCTAAACCCTCCATGCCTCTGAGGTGCCCCTTGTTCCCCTAAACCCTCCATGCCTCTGAGGTGCCCCTTGTTCCCCTAAACCCTCCATGCCTCTGAGGTGCCCCTTGTTCCCCTAAACCCTCCACGCCTCTGAGGTGCAGCTGGACCGGGACAGCCTGCTCCTCTCCGGGGGAGACACACTGTGGCCATGTTCAGGGATAAGGTCAGGGGGGCGGGGCCAGAGGCTGCCTCACCTACAGACCCTGAGAGGTCAGGGGGGCGGGGCCAGAGGCTGCCTCATCTACAGACCCTGATAGGTCAGGGGGGCGGGGCCAGAGGCTGCCTCATCTACAGACCCTGATAGGTCTGGGGGGCGGGGCCAGAGGCTGCCTCATCTACAGACCCTGATAGGTCTGGGGGGCGGGGCCAGAGGCTGCCTCATCTACAGACCCTGATAGGTCTGGGGGGCGGGGCCAGAGGCTGCCTCATCTACAGACCCTGATAGGTCAGGGGGGCGGGGCCAGAGGCTGCCTCATTTACAGACCCTGATAGGTCAGGGGGGCGGGGCCAGAGGCTGCCTCATCTACAGACCCTGATAGGTCAGGGGGGTGGGGCCAGAGGCTGCCTCATCTACAGACCCTGATAGGTCAGGGGGGCGGGGCCAGAGGCTGCCTCACCTACAGACCCTGATAGGTCAGGGGGGCGGGGCCAGAGGCTGCCTCATCTACAGACCCTGATAGGTCAGGGGGGCGGGGCCAGAGGCTGCCTCATCTACAGACCCTGATAGGTCAGAGGGGCGGGGCCAGGGGCTGCCTCATCTACAGACCCTGATAGGTCAGGGGGGCGGGGCCAGAGGCTGCCTCATCTACAGACCCTGATAGGTCAGGGAGGAGACAGAGGCTGGTTTGTGAGTTCCTTTAAACACAAAGATGATTGCTGGGTTAACTCACATCACATCATGTCATTGATTCATCTTTGTTCCTGACTGTTTCTGTTTCCCAGGCCGGGGGAATGGAGGATGGAGAACGTATCTCTGTCCTCCTCCTCCTCCTCCTCCTCCTCCTCCTCCTCCTTCTCCTTCTCCTCCTCCCTGACTCGTCTTACCACGCGATGTTTCTTCTTATGAGGGAGCTCTCATACATCACTCTCAATGGATTTCATTTTGGTAGTGAGCGCACTCAGGAAGGGCATTAACTCAAGCTTTTATCCCATCCCTCTTAACCCAAGGTCACGCTCACTATCTAGCGCACAACGCCTCCTCTGCTTCCCCTCTCTCTCTCTCTCTCTAGCTCTCTCTTTCCCTCTCTCTACCATACACCAGGGCTTGAGTCTGAAAACCTGACACCTCCCTTCTCCCCCTGAAGAGAGAGAGAGAGAGAGAGAGAGAGAGAGAGAGAGAGAGAGAGAGAGAGAGAGAGAGAGAGAGAGAGAGAGAGAGAGAGAGAGAGAGACAGAGAGAGACAGAGAGACAGAGAGACAGAGAGAGAGAGACAGAGAGACAGAGAGAGAGACAGAGAGACAGAGAGAGAGAGAGACAGAGAGAGAGACAGAGACAGAGAGAGAGACAGAGACAGAGAGAGAGACAGAGACAGAGACAGAGAGAGAGACAGAGAGACAGAGAGAAGGATGACAGTGAAAATGGGGGGGCGTGGGGGAGGGGGGAGCAGAGAGCAGGGGATGATCAATGGCTCTTAGTATAAAAGTAACTGGAGAAGATATGGATTTGCTTTTTCCTTCCTTGATGAAGCAGAGAGAGTGTTTGGAGACCATCAAGGACAGATGCATGACTCTCCATCTCAATCTCTTTTCTGTTGGTATATAAAAACCTCCTGAGTGGATATTTTAG
>CM051013.1:2193621-2226121 GCA_027704905.1 Muraenolepis orangiensis | reverse complement strand
CCTCCCTCCCTCCCCCTCCTCCCTCCCTCCCCCCTCCTCTCTCTCCCGCCCTCCCTCCCCCCTCCTCTCCCCCCCCTCCTCCCTCCCTCCCTCCTCCTCTCTCTCCCTCCCTCCCTCCCCAGGGCAGAGAGAACATTCAGAAGAATCTTAAGAAAAATAGAACAGATCACGTTACCAGCTCGACAGAAACAGGACCCTCTTTACGCAGACTAACAAGGCAGGTGAAAAGGGAGGAATTCCCACACTGTCCTTGCATGTTATGATTATGATATTACAATTACTGTTATTATTATAATTATAATTATATTATTACTAAGCCCTGTCCTTTCTGCCGACATTGTCCTTCTCGTCCCCAAAACCTTCTTAACTCAACATGTTTAACTAATCGCTAAAACATTCCTAACTAAACTGAATTGATTTAAAGTCAGGGTTCAGAGACGTCGTCGTACTGCGAGTGAAACAATAAAACACAACACAAATCAGGACGATCAATTCCATTAGATTGCAGCCACAGCGGTAATTAGGAGCAAATGCCTCTGAGTCTTCAGTCATTATATCGGGGTTTAAATAGGGGTTAATTGTTACAAGGGATCCATCTCCAGTATTTAAGAGCAAATTAGTCATTAGAAATATGACAGCCGCAAAATAACAGGCAAGGAAACCAGTCCAATATTAACCACGGAACATAGCTTCATGAAATCACCGTCACACAGGAGTTACAGCCACATCATCGTTCTAATCTAACGTAAAGCTTCTGATGGTCCGGATCCAAACCAACAAGACGACACCACTCCACGACTCTCCTCTTGGCCGGCTTGTTTTCTCCCGCCGAACAAATTCATTAAGCAAAGCTCCTGGCCAGAGCCAAGCTCTGGCCAGGAGCTGATGAGTGTGTATTGGATGGAGCGAGAGAGAGACCCGTTTCCTCCTCTCCATCGCGTTCTGCCTCCGCAGCATCAGCAGCAGCATCAGCAGCGTCTTAGTGGACCAGGGGCTTATTGGCAGCTCCTGTCTCTGGGTCAGGTGGTCTGGAGCCTCTTATTTATGAGGCTATCAGGCCCAGGTCATTACTATGGTGGGGCTGCCGGAAGGGCGGAGTGTGTGTGTGTGTGTGTGTGTGTGTGTGTGTGTGTGTGTGTGACCTCTGATTAGATCTCTGTGATTCTTGCAGTGCATTAAGGAATTACATTTGAAACCTCAGCCCCCCCTTCAGGCAGTGTGTAGTGTCCCTCTGGAGAGCTCTTACATGACACACGGAATACAGACCTCTAGGAGGACGTATGGTTCCTCTATGCCATCCCATAATAACCACCGTGAATGCATTGCGTAGCCACAAGAGCATACACACACGCTCACACGCACACACAGACAGGAACACACACACACACGGAGACAGGCCCGCACACACACACACACGCAGGCACACACACACGCAGGCACACACACACACACACACATGCAGACACACACGCACACTGTACTCACACTCAGACACACACACGCAGACACACACACTCAGACACACACTCACACGCAGACACACTCACACTCAGACACACACTCACACGCAGACACACACTCACACTCAGACACACACACGCAGACACACACACGCAGACACACAGACACACACTCAGACACACACTCACACTCAGACACACTCACACTCAGACACACACTCACACGCAGACACACACTCACACGCAGACACACACTCACACTCAGACACACACTCACACTCAGACACACACTCACACTCAGACACATACTCACACGCAGACACACACTCACACTCAGACACACACACGCAGACACACACTCACACACACACACGCAGACACACACACACGCAGACACACACTCACACTCAGACACACACACGCAGACACACTCACACTCAGACACACACACACACACTCAGACACACACACGCAGACACACACTCACACTCAGACTCACAAAGATCAAACAAACCCATGCATGACCAGAGCAACTAGTACTGCTGTTTCAACAACGATATGTTATGAAAAGATGTGAAGTGGATTTTCTACGTGTACTCTACTCTAAGTGTGCTACCCTTCATATTGTAATGTTAGATACATAGCCTACTGTACAATATACATTTAAAAGTATAAAAGTGTCTTCCTTTTAATCAGGAACTAAAGAATGTGTAGCCAACACCACTGAACCTTTGCACACCGTCCCTCGTAACGCAACTGTTGTCTCAACTGTTGAGGAGTCTGTTAAGTGAGCCTATTAACAGGAATAGGGATCTAAGCAATGTTGAATATAACATTTGCATATTACACACACACCGTTGGATACAGCTACAAATGCAGGGCACTGCCTCTCCTTCCAGGGGGGTCATCAATCCCAGATGTAATTATATATATATATATATTACTTTTCAAGGAATATCATTAAATGAAAAGCCTTCTTGGTGAGTGATGGTGAGGCCAGGACCCCCCACACGTCAAAATGCGTAGGGCTTTACGTGCTCAGCATCACGCAGGCGCCCACGACACGCGGGGCTGATGAAGAGAGGATCTTTGTGCGGTTCGGACTGGTCCGACCAGCACTCCATTATCATGAGAGAACTGGGGCCGAACAACAGACGGCTTGTCTGGTCGAGCCCAATAAACCACCACTGTTGTTCTCCTCCTCCTCCTCCTCCCAGAGCATCTGGCGACTGGAGACTTTCTGACACATTCTGGGGGGGGGGGTGTAAGTCCTGCAGGGTGGTGTTTGTTTGTTAAAGTTGTTTTTCAAACCCCACTTCGTCCCTCTCGAGTGGTTCTGTCCGACCACATGGGGGGGGGGGGGGGGCTCTAATCACGTTAGTTACCTTCTCTAGTATCTACTCCGAACCTAAATCTTTAACTACAATAACGACCTAGGAACACTATGCATGCATCTTGTTGTTATAAAGTATGAACACGCAGAGAGAGAGAGAGAGAGAGAGAGAGAGAGAGAGAGAGAGAGAGAGAGAGAGAGAGAGAGAGAGAGAGAGAGAGAGAGAGAGAGAGAGGTGCACCGTTTCACTGAGTGAGACACTGCGATGTAAAAAAAATGTTCCGTTGGATACGACCTCACCCGAGTGATAACACCGACATGTCGACATGATAGTAAACATATACACAATATAAGTTAACCCGATATTCAAACCAAACGCCAGCAACTGAAGAAGCGCAATGAATGTCATCTGTCCAACAGGACGCATAGTGCCTTCACATATATCAAGTTAAACGCTATGTATGTGCCACATTTAAACACATTTTATATCGGGCTATGTCCCCGAGAGAGAGAGAGAGAGGAATGAAAATAAAAGTGCCACCTACCTTTTTTTAAGTGTGTGTGTTTCGTTCAATTCCTCCTCCTACTCGGGTATCTCCATGGATGTGTGTTCACTCGGCGCTGTACTATCATCTATCCACCACACGTCACAGTGTAGTGGTGCTGACGGACTGGTGGACTCTCCTCCCGGCGCGTCACGCTGAGGCACAGCAGGACGGTACAACAGAGTGGGGGGGGGGAGCGCAAGGCGCCTGTGCGTTAAGGTGGGTGGGGGGGGGGTGGGTGAGGAGGGAGAGAGGGGGGGGTGAGGAGGAAGACGGAGAGAGGGGGGTGGGAGGAGAAGGGAGAGGGGGGGGGTGGAGAGGAGGGCGCGAGGGAGGAGCAGGGGGGGGGGGGAGGAGGGTTGAGCGTGGCGGCGCAAACGATTTGGAGGAACAACCGCACTTGTTGTTGTTGAGGTCCTGCAGGGTGGTGTTTTTTTTTAAGGTGATTTTCAAACCCCCACTTCGTCCGTCGTCTCTCTCTCTCTCTCTCTCTCTCTCTCTCTCTCTCTCTCTCTCTCTCTCTCTCTCTCTCTCTCTCTCTCTCTCTCTCTCTCTCTCTCTCTCTCTCTCTCTCTCTCTCTCTCTCTCTCTCTCAGTACCTTTGGAGACACCGTGAGGGTCCTCCTGACGCATTCGGGATGTCTGGACAGTGGCGGCTGGCGGCGTCTCCTGACGCATCTCTCTGGAGGGGCAATGGTTGCATGATGGTTAAGTTGACCCATTAAAAGGGAAAATTGATTGACAGCTATCCAAATAGACATTTACCACATTACATTGTGCACATGTTAGTCAGCTCACTAACTTGACACTATGCCATTGCATTAAACACATGTATGTTAGCTTTTCCTGGTGAACTCACGTAACAGTACCACCAGTGGGTGGCAGCATAACAGCGATGTCACATTAGCTACATACTGTAGTATTAGTGGACAGCTACTTTCTTAATAAATAGATGACGATTCACTGCGCTCATCAATCAACACATTGTCATCTATCAGTTAGCCCGAATGCTGGGGTAGCAGAACAAAGCGAAAGCTACTTTAGCCGCCTGTTAGCCACAATATTCCGCTCATACAAGCTCCGACAAAACCCTCAGTTGTATGATTTCCCCCTTCTTTATAGAAACGTGTTTTTATGATTAGTTGACAACTCATCCCGATTAATACGACGACTAAATGGTGGTTATTTAAATGCTATTATTGAGTTGAGGTAACGTTAATGATAGCCATGTTTGACATGATTGGCTGTGACAGCAGATCGCTGCCAGTCGTTAGGACACGCCCTCCCGGAACCCCCGTAGAGATTGCGTTACATGGGCGGGACTCCATGGAACAGGACTTGGCGCTGATTGGACGATTCAGAGGCATGTCACAAAGAGTCGTAGAATGTGATCGAAATATGTCCCCTTTAAAAAAAAATGTCCCCTATATATAGCATTGAGGAAATACGAAATGCAGTTAGACATCCCTTATCACATCTCGTGTTGTAACCTTTATGGAGGAAACATATTTTTAATTTAATTCGTTAATGAGTTGAATAAATTGATATGTAGGTTTATAATCTATACTTTATCTGAATTGGGGCATACTTACGTCCTATCCTTTTTATGATGTCTTGTGATAACATAACAACTGCATTAATTATTGACACCCATTATAACAATTAAAAACATAGTAATTATCGTTTTACGATTTAATTCAGAGACAATTCATGCAAAAAAATATGTTATAGACGTTATAGAGTTATCATGAAATGTGTTTGCCAGATTTGAATAATTAAAAAGTTAACTGGCAATGAATAACCAGGGGGGAAAGTAATAGGATCAGAGCCTTTTATGAGATAGTCTCTGTTCTTCAATGTTCTCTCGTACAGCGCCATCTAGTGGCAGTATGTGGACACTGCAAATCTGAAATCTGAAATTTGAAATGTATATATAAGTCCATTATATATACAGTATATACAACTAATAGGCCTGCTGGTCGTTTTAAATAACGACTATCTATTTATATTTTATATAAAAAAAATGTACATATAAATAATAGGCTAAATAATAGGCTATTAGCCTTTTGAGTAGGTTATGGCCATCAATTACATTAAAAATAGGTGTGATATATGTCATGTTGTCTGTTTGAACAACCGTAGAAACCCATGAGATGGTTTTATGTTTTTTATATGTTGATTTTTAACATTGCGCCAGCATCCTTTAATTGCTATAGGAATACAGTCGCATCGACCTGCGAATGAAGTAGTGTGGTTGGTCCAGTAGGGGGCGCTATTTGACCACTTACACAGGGTTAGAAAACCAGCTACCAGAGCCCTATGGGTCCAAGTCATTGTCATTACTTACCAAACCTGCACCATTCGACTTTTTTTCACCGTCGCCATCACTTGTTTGAACTGGTTTTTAAACTATTGTTTTTACCGCAGCAATAATTTTATATTTTTATATTTCTAATTAAAAATATCTAAATGATATGACATTATGAGCATCTACAGCAGACAAGCTAAATATTATATATTTGTTTCGGGCAGAAACAAGTAAAGAGAATGACATGTTGTGATTGGGCAGACATCACAGAAGCCATGCAGTAAAACATAACAAAAAGGTTTGGGTTTACTATTACAGAAATGACCATTTCAGAAATGATCTACTGAAATGATCAGTTTGGTATAAATAAAGATTGAAATGTTGATAATGGGTTAGGATTAAGTGTATTCCGCTTAGACATCCCAATAGGCCTATATCACACTTCCTGCTTCCGGAGCCGTGAGCAGTGTACTCTTTCTTCCGGCAGTTACCCCAGATACGTGACAAACTGTCCGCCTCCTCTCCTCTCTGTTATTGTAGTGTACCGGCTGCTCAACGTCTAAACACAGACAGCCCTACCTCAGTTTACACCATTTACCCAAAGACAAACTCCTCCGCAAGTCTTGTGTGAGGCTGATAAGGAGGATGAAGGTCCCTCGTTTCATGTTCTCAGGGGTAGCGCGTATGTCTGCAGTTTGCACTTTGACAAGGAGAGCATATACGTCTCGAAAAGTGGGCGGAATAGGCTAATAATGTCGGGTGTGTGTGTGATTAAAAGCACTGGTCCTGACCCCCACACACACTCCATCTCTCATCCGAATAGAGCCACATAATGTCGGGTAAGTGTGTGATTAAAAGCACTGGTCCCAAGTAGGGCTGGGCGATACGGACCAAAACCCGGTATTTTTAGGCTGCATCGCGATATACGATATATATCGGTATTTTACACAAATTCGGTTTTAACTCAATGCCACAAGTATGTCACAAGCACTTTTATTTTAAGACAACTCATTCACAAGAATAACAGGCATTCCCTTTTAGAAAATATACAGCTGCACACTACATATTAACACGTACATGAAAAGGTACATTGAAATAATCTAAATCCATCAAATAAATCGCCTATATTAAATACATAGGCATCTGCTCCTACACAAAATCGCCTTCGTTCTATGGCGATATATCCAGATAGAGCCACAAGACACAATGTCGGGGAATTGTATGATTCGGATTTAGACTTCTTCACTGTAGTGTTAATTCACTAGTTGAACCACATCGTCTTGACCGACTTTTGGAAGGTTATGCAGCGATGTTGTCCAGCGATAACTGTCCTCCATGGTGAATGCCAAGGTGAATGCATTAACCGGAACTTGGGATACACTGCTTCAGCGATTTTTAACGGGTACTTCCGGCGTTCTAATCTAACGTGATATAGGCCTATTCATTGATATACACACATAATACAGCTACGCTCAGAGGACTGAACTGGGCCCTGGTCTCATCCTCACTGCCTTTGTTCGATATAGGCCGTCCACGCCTGAGTGAATCCCAGCCAAACAAACACCTTTCACACCACATGGCACCGGACCAACAAGGGATGACACCGGGGCAACCTCAACAAGTACCCAGTCACGGAATGTCTCTCTCTCTCTCTCCTCTCTCTCTCTCCTCTCTCTCTCTCTCTCTCTCTCTTTCTGCTCTTTTACAGGGGAAAACAAGTGTCAACAAGCCTTACCCGGTTCCTAGAAAGAAAGTTACGTCACTAGGATCCCTTTGAGAGATAAGGCATAAGCTATCCCTTTACACTTTAAAGGGTCACTTTAAAAATGCATTTTGCATCATCCGCCATGTGTTTCGTACCATGCCATTGTTCTTTTAGTTATTTTATTGTGTATAGTATTGTTATAGCATAGTGTTGTTTATAGGATATTGTTTGTAATATATAGTATAGTATATAGCATATAGTATATAGTATATAGTGTTGTTAATAGTATAGTATAGTATAGTATAGTATAGTATAGTATAGTTTACTTCAACAAATGTACACCTTGTAAGTCGCTTTGGATAAAAGCGTCTGCCAAATGCCCTAAATGTAAATGTATAGTGTAGTGTAGTGTAGTGTAGTATAGTATAGTATAGTATAGTATAGTATAGTATAGTATAGTGTAGTGTAGTGTAGTATAGTATAGTATAGTATAGTATAGTATAGTATAGTATAGTATAGTGTAGTATAGTATAGCATAGTATAGTATAGTATAGTGTAGTGTAGGGTAGTGTAGTATAGTATAGTATAGTATAGTATAGTATAGTATAGTATAGTATAGTATAGTGTAGTGTAGTATAGTATAGTATAGTATAGTATAGTATAGTATAGTATAGTATAGTATAGTGTAGTGTAGTGTAGTGTAGTGTAGTGTAGTATAGTATAGTATAGTATAGTGTAGTGTAGTGTAGTATAGTATAGGGGAGTGTAGTAGTGTAGTATTGTTGTTGAAATTCAGAATGCAGCAGTGAATGGGGAGAAAGCTTTGTACATTGTACAGTATATGGCAAAAATAAATAATCTTGAATGTAGAATCTTGAATCCATAAGATAAGTTAGCTTAAGGCCCTGGAACAGATCAAAGGATTCCTGCACATTTCATCCTTTTATGTGAAGGTGAACACAACTCACAACCTCAATTTGCATGCAAGTTGTGCTTTGTTGATTTATTTATCTTGCAGGTTGTATCTTGTTCTATCTAATCTTTGTCCTCCCCTTGACAAAGAGAGAACAACATTTCCAATAGATCTGTGCTGTGCTGTGTGTGTGTGTGTGTGTGTGTGTGTGTGTGTGTGTGTGTGTGTGTGTGTGTTGAGCACACGTGTGTGAGAAGGCGATGCACGAGTCGAGCGTGGAGAACATCACAGGAAGAAAACTAGTGAAACATCCAACATTGTTGCTTGGATGTCTGTGCTTTAAAACATTGGCTTCTAAAGTCCTTTCTTCACGAGAAGAGTAGGCTAGCCAATACCACAGCAGATGTTGAGCCCGGGCTGTAGAGTGCTGCGACTAGGGTTTGAGTTGGACCAATGGTTAAAGGGAGCATGGGAAGTGCTCAGGAAAATAAAAATCTTCAGTATCATCCTGCCATTGTGAAAGGTTTATGGGGTGATGTTTTCCTCTCTGGTGGATAAGACTGCAGCAGGGCCCTCAGGCCTAAGGTGCCTTGAACCCACATCTCTGGGTGCGGGGGAGGGGGTGGGCGGGTGGTGAGGGATGAGGTCATAGCAGATGTGAGAAGGTAACGTCCCCCGTGGGGCTATGTGTGCAGAGGGGTCGTCTAGAACCGATGACTAGATACCGTTTCCTCCACAGGTGCACAGATATGCGACGCTGGCAGCGCTACAGGATGCCGGTTTCTTGTGTTGTGGTTTGAAAAGCGTCCCGGTGGGTGGAACCGGCCTTCGGGGGAATAGCGGATATAACAAAATACGTCTCAGACAGACGGAATGAATCACTTTTTAATTGAGGTTATGTCAATGTAGTAGCACTGTCACAATTCAGCGTTGTGAAAGGTATAGGAATTCCTCAAACAGTCTTGACTATGAATATAAAAAAAAAAAGTGTGATTTCATTATAGATTACGGTGCAGTTTGCTTTAGGCGCCTAGCAGTACTTTAGGGGCCTATGTGCACACCGCCTGGCGCACGCTGAATAACATGCTAACGGTCATGGGTAGCATGTGTTGTACCAATGCAACAGGTTTCTCCCTTCATATCGCGTGGTCACTGGGGCTTCAAAGACAGGGCGGTTCTCTCCCTATCAAGTGTCAACTATGATAACTACCTCTGGTTGCGTTTGATCTCAGAGAGCCAGAGCGAGAGAGCGAGAGAGAGAGAGAGAGAGAGAGAGAGAGAGAGAGAGAGAGAGAGAGAGAGAGAGAGAGAGAGAGAGAGAGAGAGAGAGAGAGAGAGAGAGAGAGAGAGAGAGAGAGAGAGAGAGAGAGAGAGCGAGAGAGAGAGAGATAAAAAGCACAGTTATGAGCTTCTCAAGGTCCCGTTGTTCCAATAGAGAGCAGTAAGTTGTACATCTTTCTCCATGGCGTTGTGTAAATGCACTCACACAGACGGAGGCTTATGCAGCATGTGTGTTGTACCAGTTTACCAAATAAATGGATTATTAGTTGAGTACAACTGGTGACCTTCAAACCACTTTATTTATATGTGTGTATTTATATTCAAGGAAAAAAAAGAAAACACACATCACATCACTTGAAAAAAATTGTAAAAGCAGAGAGTGAAAGAAAGCCACTCTCTGCTTACATCCGACACACCACGACACGACACAAAAAAAAATCGACAAAGGCGGCAAAATAGTGCAAAATGCCTTGTGCTCATGCCTTGTCGTGTGTGTGCCAGGAGGACAGAAGGAGCCCCTGGGTCCGCCTGCACACGTCTATACATATTCCAGGAATGCAGAGAATGGCAGCAAAGTGACAAGAGGGTCCATTGTCCCGATGGGTCTGTCTTCTGCCCACCCTGTCGGCGGGCCTCTTATCTGTTAAATGAGACGGCGCTGACGGATTTGAATAACAGGTTTTTGGCACGGCCGCCTTTCCTCCTCTCTGAAGGCTCCAGCGTGTCATGGAAGGCTGCCCGTTGGAGAGAGAGTCTCCCCACAAACACACAGCCTTGCAGCAGCCACTACATAAAAGACACAACATAATGGCCGTCCTCCTTCCGAGCCCACGGTCCTCGTTTCCGCTTGTTGGACGCCTCCTTTCTCTTTGTCCCTTCTCCTTCTTTATTTTTTCCACTTTCCGCCACCGCCAGATGTGACGGACGCGTCAGGGATAATGGACGGCTAGATGTGTAGATTCAATTCTCGCTCCCTCCCACGTACCACCTGAATGAATTCACGGCGGTAAGTGATTCATTCCCCTCCCCGCCGGCTCCGGTTACCGTGTGACCGACCAGGTAATCAGGCAGGCAGAAAGGCGTCCCGTAGCCCTGACTCATGATTTGATCTGTCTGGTGGCCCCGCTCACCCTGGGCTGCTCTAACTGATAGGTAGTGCTAAGTGCACACCTGAGACCTGAGCCATCGCATTCTTCCACCACGTTGATCCAGCTTTCATCCGGCTGAAGAAGAGGTTCTCCACCGTTCAAATAACAGTGTTTCACACACAGTGTTACCAGCTCACGCACATGCACACGCACACACACATGCACACACACACGCACAGCACACGCACACACGCACGACACACACACACACACTCTCACACGCACACACACTCTCCCTCAAAACAAAACTGGTAGGCATGTAAGTTACTGCAAGTGCAAATCATAGCTAACAGACCATCCCTGTAGAAAGCTAGTCGAGCAAAGTCAAGAACCTCTGCCCGTGTTTGTCAGTTAATAAACCTGGTAGCCGAAGACAGGAATAGCATACAGGTTAATGATTCTCCCAAACAGAGAGAAAACCACCGGAAAATGGCAAAATACCACCCTTGTCATACTGAGGGTAAGAGACCTTCCTTTATGGTTGCTTGGTGGATTTTCCTTTTTCTTTCTTTTTCAGAACTCTGAATCGATTGTTACATGACACAGAAAAGGGGTAATTATAAACTCTTTGTTATAAAATGGTGTCTTAACCTCCACAAACAAGGATTTATCTCCTAATTATACTATCCATGTTCCTATTGATTTGGTGACACCAACGTCTACACGCTTTGTACGTGTTACTGAGGTCGTCCAGAGGTCATGCGGGTGACCCCTTGATGTATCCGTTAGGCCCGTTTGACTGTGATAACTGAACTGATTGGCTGAGTCACAGAGGCCTGTAGGGGACGTTCACACCAGACTTCCATTTAGCCTGATTGGAAATGTGCAGATCTCCTGCAGCGAGCACTGTGTTTACCCCTAACAAAGAAGCCTAACGCTGTTATGTACACGGCCGCTAATGACCATGTCCTCCTAATTACCTCCGGGGGTCTCTGACGCGCGATTAGTTGTGCAGTGAGAGTCTCCGGGCGGGGGGTCAAGCAACATAGAGATTTATGCAAATGTGACAGGGCGAATGTGCAAGTCAGTAAACGTTGTATTTGCCACATAAAGAGATTGTGTTTAATGCCGACGAGGGCTTTTAATCAATCTATCCCGGTGTAAACACATAAAATTTATGTTTTCCTCGGAAAGTCATTTTATGTGCTGAGCCTGAGAAAGGATAACCCAGGGGCAGACACACACACACACACACACAGCATACTGCAGGATACATCCTTCCTGTTCAATATTAGATCAACACAACATGCACCAGCAGTAAAGAGGCTTTAAAGAGGCTTCCCTGATGGTCGTCGCCCCTGGTTGATGAACGCTGTGGGTCAAATCTAGGGAGACAACTTATTGTACTTTTACCTGAGCTCTGGTTCTGCTCTTGACGTGTTTGTTTTATAATGTTTTATATATTATGTTATTATATATGTGTATATGTATGGATATATGATATTATTATGGCTTGTTTGAAAGGAAATGCACTTGTGACTTCTGGTGACTATAGTAGTTATCTTGCCTACCTGTTGAATGACCTTAATGTAATGTAATTAATTATATATTGTGTAATTATATATGTGTATATGTATGTATATAATATATTATTATGGCTTGTTAGGAAGGAAATGCACTCAGTAGTTCAAACTCAAACTCATATGACCCCTAAATAGTTAGGTGATAAACCTCATGCGCAGACCTCATGTAGGTGTTTAGGCTTAGTTTTTATGAGAAAAGTGGAAAAAAAGAGCATCTTGATAACAGATTGCTAAACCTCAACATGCAAGGCATGAAAGGTTAACATTGATTCAAAGTGAGACGTTTAGTCTGTTTTGCCAACTGGAAGAGTTGAGGAGATTGGCTCTGTGGAGCCCCCACCCCCCTCCTCACCCCGGGCACCCCCCCCCCCCCACACACACACACACACCACACACACACACACACAACATAACAGTTCAATGGTCCAGTCCACCACCTATCCCCTCTAATAAGTCACTTGGAACAAAATGTGGGGAGTCAGCTGATTCGTAATCCCTGTGAGGGAATACCAGGACCCACTAGACCTGAAGGGTTGTCTATGTGTGCAGTACTGAGCGCTGTCCGCCTGACACAAACCCAATGGACAAAAACGGCAATACAAACGATGTAATAGTATGTATGTAAAACTAGGTGACAGAATAGGTCATTCTGTCACCTAGTTAGGCTCTCGTTTTGTTCTGCAATCAAGTGTAGACCAGGAATCTCTGCCTATTGTCACTGAAGGCCCTGAGACCCATTCTGTCCGTATGTCTTCATATGCACTGAGATACAGTGTATTTAAAGATAATAAGATACAGTATACACTGTATATCAGGGGCTTTATATACACTGAGATCCAGTGTATATAAAGACATGTATTTATACACACTGAGATACAGTGTACTGTATATAAAGACATGTCTTTATATACACTGAGATCCAGTGTATATAAAGACATGTATTTATACACACTGAGATACAGTGTACTGTATATAAAGACATGTATTTATATACAGTACACTGGATCTCAGTGTGTATAGAGCCCCTGATATAGAGTGTATACTGTATCTTATTATCTTTAAATACACTGTATCTCAGTGTGTATAAATACACGTCTTTATATACACTGTATCTCAGTGTATATAAATACATGTCTCTATATACAGTGCACTGTATCTCAGTGTGTATAAATACATGTCTTTAGATACACTGTATCTAAAGACATGTCTTTAGATACAGTACACTGTATCTCAGTGTATCTAAAGACATGTCTTTATATACAGTACACTGTATCTCAGTGTATATAAAGACATGTCTTTATATACATTGAGATCCAGTGTATATAAATACATGTATTTATACAAACTGAGATACAGTGTACTGTATATAAAGACATGTCTTTATATACACTGAGATCCAGTGTATATAAAGACATTGAAGGTCCTGTTCTATGCCATGACCACAACATCAATAACACCAAAAGAGTCATTTGTTTCTAAATGAATGACATTGGACTGAATAGGAGTAGAGAAACATGATAGATATGTTTCAAGGTCGTTTTTGCGTGGTTTTGTATTGCTGGCGGTTGAAGTGTTTTGCAGTCTTAACTGTTGTTCCAGGAGCTGTGTTTCTCTTTCATAGCTGCACTGTTCCCATTCCAATGTCAATCCTAATGGTGCCTTTATGCTCAGTTTAACACAAACAACCTCCTGGCAGAACAACATGGGCATTTCCTGCAAGTGCCTTTCTTGGTGCAAATGTGTTCTGCAGTAAATAAAAAGATTATATGGTTTTTTTTGCAAACAAATTAAAGGTAATTAAAATCGAATAATCCTTAGGATTATTATAAGGAGGATTTAATGGAACGCAGTGGAGCATGGGATATGTAATTGCTGTATGCTATGTAACACTAATGTAATCATATATTTTTAAAAATGTCATTCGAACATATATTGTCCAAGGGATAAGTGCAAATTATCTAACTTTAAGTGCTTCCGGACATGCAGTCAAGAAGAAATATAGAACAATGTAACTGCACCAACAGATGTGGTCATATATTGCGGTCTGAATATGTTGATTATAATTACATTTGAATGCAATGTGAATGTGTCATGATGGCTTGTTTGTATTTTTAGCTGTCCGATTGCGAAGGCCACCTGGGGGGACACATTGTGTACACTAAGTGTGAAGACCCTATTCAGTCCAACGTGAGACCGGACCCCAACATAGTTGAGGGGATACAGCTATAACTAACTACTACTATATAATAGGATACAGCTAGTTGGGAAACAGTTGTAAATGATCCTTATCAACACAACAGGTATACATACAACGCCACACAGAGGATAATGACATGTGGGCCACCCTGCTAATAACAGCATGCTTATAAGCATATGTAACATACACATTGAGTTCTCCTCTCACTTCTCTCTCTATCAAAGTTAGTTGAGATGCTTACCCACACGCTTTTTAGTTAATGAAGAAGAACACGATAGATGTTATTTTCATGATAGAAAATAAATATGAGCAAATGGCAAATTCTATTGTATTTTGTATTATAGAAGAAAAGGAGTTTGTAACGATTAATTGATTTGTTTACTGGCGAAAATTGAAAACTGGAGGGATAACACCGTTTGTGGGTTAAATGGAAACAGCATTTTATTCAGTGAACGAGTATAGTGGGTCAGCAACATGCCGTCTCGTCCTCCCACGCGTAAGGAGGCCAGCTCCTTCTCCTTTATCAGCCTCAACCTGTAGACGAGGGAGGAGGGAGGAGGGCGAGGACAGATCAGCCTCAAACTGTAGACCTGTAAGGAGAAGCAGGAGCAGGAGTAACAGGAGGAGAGATCAGCCTCAACCTGTAGACATGCGAGGAGGAGGAGGAGGAGCAGGAGGAGGAGAGATCAGCCTCAACCTGAAGACCTGTGAGGAGGAGGAGGAGCAGGAGGAGAGATCAGCCTCAACCTGAAGACCTGTGAGGAGGAGGAGGAGAAGGAGGAGCAGGAGGAGGAGAGATCAGCCTCAACCTGTAGACCTGTGAGGAGGAGGGAAGAGAGATCAGCCTTAACCTGTAGACCTGAGAGGAGGGCGGAGAGATCCGCCTCAACCTGTACACCTGTGCGTAGGAGGAGGAGCAGGAGGAGGAGAGATCAGCCTCAACCTGTAGACCTGTGCGTAGGAGGAGGAGCAGGAGCATCAGCCTCAACCTGTAGACCTGAGAGGAGGGCGGAGAGATCCGCCTCAACCTGTACACCTGTGTGTAGGAGGAGGAGCAGGAGGAGGAGAGATCAGCTTCAACCTGTACACCTGTGCGTAGGAGGAGGAGCAGGAGGAGGAGAGATCAGCCTCAACCTGTAGACCTGTGCGTAGGAGGAGGAGCAGGAGGAGGAGAGATCAGCTTCAACCTGTAGACCTGTGCGTAGGAGGAGGAGCAGGAGGAGGAGGATCAGCCTCAACCTGTAGACCTGTGCGTAGGAGGAGGAGCAGGAGGAGGAGAGATCAGCTTCAACCTGTAGACCTGTGCGTAGGAGGAGGAGCAGGAGGAGGAGGATCAGCCTCAACCTGTAGACCTGTGCGTAGGAGGAGGAGCAGGAGGAGGAGAGATCAGCTTCAACCTGTAGACCTGTGCGTAGGAGGAGGAGCAGGAGGAGGAGGATCAGCCTCAACCTGTAGACCTGTGCGTAGGAGGAGGAGCAGGAGGAGGAGGATCAGCCTCAACCTGTAGACCTGTGAAGAGGAGGAGGAGCATCAGCCTCAACCTGTAGTAGACCTGAGAGGAGGAGGTAGGAGGAGGAGGAGAAGGGAGGACGGCGGCGGACGGCGTTCATAGGAGGAGGCGGTGTCAGGAGGAGGAGGAGAGAGAAGCGACTGGACTACAACACACAACCAGTCCACCTTAACCACATCATTTCCCTCGGTCGGTAGAGACAGTATAAACATTCTGATACCGACGACGTCCTAACGACGTGTGAACGGAACAACACAACGAGGTGTTTAACTGGATTTAGCTCCTCCATCGGAGAGGAGGAGGAGGAGGAGGAGGAGAGACGTTACAGCAAGCCGCTGGCTAGCTAGCAAGCAAGCAAGCAAGGTCAGTTTTCCTCGTTTGTTTTACACGAGCATACATAATGTCAACATCGTGTCTGTCTGTCTGTCTGTCCTTCATACGTTCATCATGGCTGTTCGTGTTCACTCACTCACTCACTTCATGTCGTCACCATCAGGACAGTGTGTGTTTGTGGTCATGTATTCACACACACTCGTCGTGAATACATGACCACCGATAGCGTTAGCTAGTTCACACACACACTCACACACTCACACACACAGGGGTGGTGGCTAGCTAGCCGCCGTGCTAACGCGTCACGCAGATTGAGCAAACCTTTTGTGTATGTATATATATATATATATATATATATATATATATATACATGTAAATATGTGTTTATTAGTATTATGTTTATTATTCCAGTGTGTGTGTGTGTGTTCCAACAACCTCCCCGGGTGTGTGTGGTGGTGGTCTTTATAATGGGAACAGGTGCACCTCTCCATCATAACACAGACCCCAGCTATAGGACAATATGTCTTGTATTATTATAACATAATTCATAACTTGTGACGTTATAAAAACGTCTCTCTCACACACACCGTTTTAATACTGCCTCCATATTGTTATTGATATCGATAGCAGCCAGGCCTCCCTCCAGCTGGTCAATCCATGCCGGAGAGGCCCCTCTCTCTGTGCTTCACATGATTTATCGAATTGTAGACACAACTATAGCGAGATATATATTATTATTATTATTATTATATACCCACCCACTGGTTATGTGAATGCACTTATCAATATACCCTGGGGTTATCCTATGGGCTGGCCTTTCTGTGGAGATATTGATGGGTGATGTGGAGTGGTGTTTGGGGGATCTTTATTGTGGGCCATACATATAGATGGGATTGTTTATCGTTGTGTTTGGTTTAAAAAGGGCGTTCTGCGTCGTTATCTTAGACTCTTTTTACTCTTTATTTTTTTTTCGTTTCTTGTTTGCTTTTTTGACTCAATAGTTGGACATTCGGACTGTTGTCTGTCCCAATGAGTTGAGGGGGGAAAACCACTGAGACTAAGGTGTATCTAGTTCTATTGGATAACATCAAGGGGCATTTGGGGGGCATTTCCCGGTGCAAGCTCGTATTGTAGACGTCTTTAGTTATTCAGCTCATGTGGGATCCAGAGGCCTCTGGATGAGGTACCTCAGCCAGAGGCCTCTGGATGAGGTACCTCAGCGCAATGCCCGTGTGTCAATTTGATCCCTGATCTTTTCCTTCTGTTCAACCACACAGTGTTTCTACCAAGGTGTGTGTGTGTGTGTGTGTGTGTGTGTGTGTGTGTGTGTGTGTGTGTGTGTGTGTGTGTGTGTGTGTGTGTGTGTGTGTGTGTGTGTGTGTGTGTGTGTGTGTGTGTGTGTGTGTGTGTGTGTGTGTGTGTGTGTGTGTGTGTGTGTGTGTGTGTGTGTGTGTGTGTGTGTGTGTGTGTTTAGTAGCACAGTTAATGTTCAAAGCTAACCTGGCTTTTCATAGGAAATTTGGCTATGCCCAATGTTTTACATTGCATTGCTACACAAGTGCTGTCAAGTCACTGTACTACACACCAAATGCCTACTTTGTACTTCTGTGGGCGTGCTGAAAAAGTCTAGTGACTAATTTAGAAATGATGTCAAGACATAGCCAAGCATAGCCGCTTGTCACTACACGAGTCATTTAGCATGACGCTTTTGTCCAAAGTGACTTACTTACGATAAGTGCATTCAACATATGTAGGAAGGCAAGAGAACTACTAGTCACCATAAGTCCTAAGTGCATTTCCTTTCCTAACAAGCCTCCAAGAGCAGAACCAGACATGTAGTTCTGGTCCTGGTATTGTTCTTCCTTCCTGGAGGACTAGTCTGATATAGGGGATAACTTGGAAGGGTTTTCTTGTTTGTCACAGGCTCTTGTCTTTACAAGGCTCTTGCCTTCCTGCGGGTTTCAGTTCCCCCTAGCTTGCCATATGCCCTCTTGGAATATCAATTTGATGTCTTTAATCTAAGGGTTTCTTCACTTGGTTTGGCTCTCAAATAGCTTCAAGTGTTTTGTTTAGATTGTGTGCCTGTTTGTAAATTCTCTCTCTTGCCCTCCTCACATTAGAGGCCAATATAGCTCTGTTAGGAGTGTTGTGTTCTACATTGAAGTGCAGCATGTAATGTAAATAGCAAGTGGTGTGGTTTTGGTTCTGTCAGGTTGTTCTCTCCATGTTCACCTTGCGCGGGAACATTTCTGACAGCCGTTCCAGTGTGCTTGCTTGGCCTTGTGTATCCAAGAGACTACTTTAGCGATGTGACTCTGCTGCAGTGGTTGTCATTCAGAAGCGTCTGAGTCAGAAGAGGCTGTGGTGTGTGTGTGTGGATAAAATCCTCGCTTCTGAATCTTTTTTTAAGGTTTACGGTGGACTGCAGATGCCATGTATTACTAAAGGAATCAAACAAGAATAATATCTTTAAATCTGTGAGGGATGCCCAATATACATTGGGTCTGATAAATGATCAGCTGATGATGGGACATCATCAGCTGATCATTGCTATGTGTTATTCAGATACTTAAATTATAGCTAATGAATAACAGTGCTGGTAATTGGAAGCCCTTATTGCTTCCATTGTCGTCTGACCGTAGGGCTTGACAAGTGCTGCAGTACACACTGTTGTGCTCATGACGTCAAACTTAGACTCCGCCCACAGCGTGACCCTATTAGACCCAAGTAGTCACGTGGTGTGGGTGGAGTCTATTATAGCCAAGCGGTGGGTGGAGTCTATTAGAGCCACATGTCGCTGGGGGCGGAGTCTATTAGGGAGCAGAGGTGGAACGACAGCGAGGTTGTTGCATGTCCAGCTAGGATTCCAAGAGGAGGGGAAAAGGTTCGTCTTGGTTTGTTTTATGTTAACTGCAACTTGTGTTTTCAATTATTAGCAATGTCAGTTGGTTGGTCACAAACTACAGGTCATTAACTTGTCTGTTATCTTATCGGTTATCGGCTGCGAGAAGCAGGTCACTATCGGTTATCCTATCTGTTGAATTGTTTGAAATCGTGGACCCCTTAATTATGGAATAGAGAGCGTCCTGATGAGTGGCGTCACTGTGTGGTACGGCAACAACACTGCACAGGGTAAGAAAGCCATCCAGAGGGTCGTGAGGACAGCAGAGAAGATCATGGGGTGTGCACTTCCATGCATTTGAGGAGATCTGTAGGACCAGATGTCGGAAGAAGGCCATGTCCATCATAAAGGACTGCAACCACCCTGGGCTCCATCTCTTCTCCCACCTACCGTCCGGTCACCGGTTGCGCAGCATCCGTACAAGGACTACCAGGTTTAAGGATAGTTTTGATCCACAGGCAGTGACCTACTGAACTGCTAGGAGTGCTGCTACTATCATAACATTGTCATTAACATTACACTGTCATACTTTGTTGCACTTTCTGGAATCATTACACGTTACTATTATACGTTACTGCACTGTACTGTACTGCACTGTATTCATGAAGCTGCTGCACTACTGGTACTTTAAATGCTTTTAAATATTTTTGCACAATTCACTGTTCATACTATGTCACTTTGCTGTCCTTTTTTTTGTTCATTTTTATATTTTTATTGTTTTTGAGATGGATACTGCGGGAGGGAATGGGGAGTAAGCATTCCAATGTTACAAATGGCCAATACATATCTTGTATCTTGTATACAACTCCAGCATGTAGGGGGTGAGGCAGTCTTGAGAGAACAAGGTTTGACACCTCACTGGTGGATTTCTCCTTTTCACAGACCGGTAACCAGAGCACCGTAGGATCCGTTGATGTGCATGAGTGTCCCAGAAAGGCAGCGTGATGGTAGCTATAGCGCACACGTTGTAAAAATCCCAGCAGGAGTGTCCATTTGCTTAATTCACAACCCATTTTGTACACAGTCCACCACCTTTTATGCACCACCTAACGTTCACCGCGTGGGGATATGCAGTCACTGGGGGGTTTGGCACAATGTGGGTCCCTGTTTCTCCTTCATTATCATTTATTGTACAACCATAAAGGCACTAGGAGATACAACAAAACAAAAAACCCCAGTATGCCTGGGTGGTGATGAAGAAGAGATCTGATTTCGGGTTCAAACGGTGAATCAGCGCAATTACCCGTACCTTATCAGCAATTGTACAGATTTAGCGTTTACTGTTTATCTCTGGCATACAGGCTCTGCGACAAGTGCCAACTGGGCAGAGGTGCTCCACATCAGAGGAAAGTCCCATCAAAGAGTACATTGTCCATGTTGTGACCTTTATCAAATTACCTTTATATTCTGCTTAACCTTTTGTCAGGGAAAACAAACATCACAACACGGCAATTTAGACAACCTTCCAATGTGGAAGGAGGGATGTTTTCCTTCTTTCAAGCAAAAAGACAACAGTAGTTATAGGAACCCTTCGTCCGCCTGCCGTTGGTTAACATTTGCTGAACATTTTGTGTGAGGTTAAAGGGGAACTTTGCAGCTTTTCAACCGGCTTTGCATAATTTCAATGCAAATGAACGGTAAACTTGCCATGTTGAGCTCAGAGCTCCACTTCTGCTTTTGTCCACCGGATGACGTAGATTGAAGCGACTCTTACCCCATCGGCGTCACACGACGGAGTCAGGGGGTACGACTCAGCATCTGCCCCAGAGACGACTGCATGCCATGCGTTTTTCACACCTTATCCCCAATGCGGACACATTGAGATAAGGCTGAAAAGCGGCAAAGTTCCCCTTTTAAAGGGAAGGCAGCAAACCAAGCTTCCATGTGGAGCCTGTAAATGTCCTTGATTCCCCATTCAGGCAACGTAGACGACATGTAAGGAACCAGATCAGTGTGTTAAGTCGCCCCTCTTATTGTTCTGTTGGGCCGACTTCTTGGCAGGCATTAGAATTCCAGGGGATTTGCGGCCCTTGCTCTGCCCGTCTCTTAGTGCTACAGGATTGGGGTGGCCCGGGTCAGCACAATTAAGGCTCCTAATTCCCACCCTCAGGGCACCTAATTAAAACTTGCAGCCAAAGCAAACGACCTTTTGACGCCGGTGCCATCTCACGAGAGTCGTGCCCTGCAACCCTTCAATCTGGAAGGGAAATAACCGCTTGAGTCGCCCTGTCTCCTCTCATCTCATGATGGAAAAACCTCTGAGATGTTATCTTGTTTCATTGTGACTAGTTTTGGTATATTTTGTCAATGCTCCCAGTTTTTTAGCAGCTGTGATGTGGCAAGTTGTCGTCAAAAGGGCTGTGGATTTGAAGCGGTGGCTGTAGACTTAAGTAGCGCTCGCCTGTGTGAAGTCAACCTAGTTTAATAAGTAGTTCATTGTGACTAATTCATTTGTGTATTTGATCTTTTTAGCATTAGATTCAAGATTAAAGATTTGTATTTGCCATATGCAACACGTGCAATGGAATGCTTACTCCCCATTCCCTCCCGCAGTATGAATTTCCTACAATTTAACACTGTATACTATACTATGTTCTATACTTATACTATGCAACACTATTCTATGGCAATATTGTACGCAATAAAAATAACAATAAAGTGACGGATGTTATACTGTAAACATGAGTTAAATTGTCCAAAAAGCATTTAAAAGTGCCTGTAGCATCATGAATACAGTGCAGTACAGTCATTGTAATCCAGAAAAGAAAAGAGTCCAGAAAGTCCAACAAGTATGATAGTGTAATGTTAATGACATGTTATGCTAGTAGCAGCACTCCTAGCAGTTCAGTAGGTGCACTGCCTGTGGATAAAAACGGTCCTTGAACCTGGTAATGGACGGTAGGGGGGAGAAGAGATGGTGCCCAGGGTGGTAGCAGTCCTTAGTGATGGAGATGGCCTTCTTCCTACATCTGGATCCTAAAGAGGTCCTCAATGCATGGAAGTGCACACCCCATGATCTTTTATTAGGCTATTTTTTAGGCTATTTGATTTTATTAGGCTGTTTATCATGGCTTTTATTATTACTATTATTTGGTTATTATTAGCATTTTGATGCCTTCTCAGTGGTGCTTTTATTATATAGCGAGTTCAGGCATTGATTGTTTAGCGATCACTTAGTTTTTATGCCTCGATCCAAGTCATCTCACAAGCCTCGTTAAAAATCCCACTCGTGCCTTTGCTCATGTCACAATATTCTGTAATCAATTAAAATGGGTGAACACATTATGTTGACTATGATGAGCTGCATAACTTAACCTAGCGGTGTCCATATATATCATGGGTTTGAAGTCATGGTCGTTCAAGGCGATGAATCTCTCTCATTCCTATGCGTTCCTTCCTCCCCCAGCGGACTCATGACCACCTGACCACCCTCCGTGAAACCCTCTCCATGGACCTCAGCGGAGAACGGAACAGCACCCAGGCTGTGGTTCTGAGCTGAGCGGTTCCAGTCAGGACCTGACCCGCATCCCACTTCCCCCGTCAGCGCATGCGTCCTCTCCGCTTGTTCTCGGACGTCGGGCGGAGGACGGGGTACTCGCTACCCGTGACCATGGGCTACAGACGCGCCGAGGATCCCGGCTGTGGGGTTTCCAGGAGGAGCAAGCTCTCCCCGGGCAGGACTATCCCTCTGATGACGGCGCTGCTAGTGGCCCTCGCCCAGGGCACGCTGCCAGCGGGGGGGCAGCAGCAGCAGCAGGACGCCGTGGTCGAGATGGTATCCGTGGAGCTGGAGGCGTCCATGCAGTCCTTTGCGCTGGCTGAGTTTCAGGCCACTTTGTCCGCGGCGGCCAAGGCACGGCCTCCGCCCGTCCAAGAGTCTGTGGCCGGGACAGAGGGGCCGCTACACGTTGGCCTCCGTGACACCTCAGCGGTGGTAGGTCAGGTGTTCAAGATGACGCTTCCTCCAAGGCCTGCCAACGGAAGCTGTAATATCCACGTAAGTCCTATGCACCAGGGGGTATATGCACACAGAAGCTCATAAAAAAACGTATGTGAAGTAGTACAATTCAATATTGTTTGGTCCTCTTTGAGCGGTATCGTGAAGTCGGTAAATGAATATAGGGTACTTCATATGCCCTTAATTGTATGCTTGCTTTTTAGTTGAATTCAGTACCTTCAATGACCACTTACACCATGATGATCATAATTGATCCTCTGGAATTGGTAATCATATGTTGTATCATATATATATATATAGTCTTCATGCTTGTCATGTTAATGAGTAATTCTTTAATTTTGCTCGGCCCTTGCGTGTATTTAAAGGTGCAGTGTGTATGATTTAGTGCCCATCTAGTGGTAAAGTTGCAGATTGCAACCAACTGAATCCCCTCCCATCACTCCTCCCTTTCCACAAACCTAGTCCAGCGGTATGGTGGGTGCACTTTTTATATGGTGTTGTGGCACGAACGTAATGTCACAAACTATACCAAATAATTCTTGTAGTGTAAGTGAAGTGGCTTCTAGCTATTATAATTCCAAAGATGGTTAGACTAAGTGGATGCTGCTTCAGAATTTCCTCATTTGGTCTTTAAACTTTATCAATTTAAAGTACTAGTCAACTGCAATGTCCTGACCAAGGTGACTAGTTATCAATCCGGTTTGACTGCTCTTTACCACCAGGTGGCGCACTGACCGTAATGAGTCAACGGTTTGCTGTCGCACCAAAAGCAGCAACCAATAGCAGCGCTGGGTTGCATTTTTCGCTAGTGCTAGTTTCTAGGAAGGAGAAAGTAT
The DNA here is from genome assembly GCA_027704905.1 of Muraenolepis orangiensis. NCBI lineage: Eukaryota > Metazoa > Chordata > Actinopteri > Gadiformes > Muraenolepididae > Muraenolepis > Muraenolepis orangiensis. The sequence continues at coordinate 2,202,169 of CM051013.1, read as the reverse complement.
TCCGTCTCTAATCAGTATGTGTTTCTAACAGGGTTAATTAACAATATGATTCAGATTTGAAGTTGGTTTTCACGGAAAATGCTTGTAATGTTAACTATAATATTATACATTTGTATCTAAACTGTGTTAAACCTCAACACACGCTGCTGATGTAAGCAGTAGATTACACTTGAATTTTTCTGAATGTCTCCTAAATTATAAATACCGCTACAGTTCAAATGAAAGAAGTATAAGCTAGCTGGCGCACTGTACCGAACTTAACCGAACATTGCCCAACCCTCGTTCTCTGCACGTTTCTATGTGCTCTACAGAATACATCAGTATACAATAAAACATTTCACTATACATTTATAACAATGAAATAGATTCATTCCAAAAATAAATGATGATTTATAATAAAATATTCTGTGGGTACTTTCTTGTTACAATTGTAGTACTAATTGCAATAGGCTTATTTAGTTATGGATTTTCTGATTAACAATGTCTTTGTGTCTGTAGTCTTTCTATTTCCAGTGTCTTTCTTAAGTTACTGTATGTATTTGAGTTGATTTAGTTCCTGTTAGATTGACTAATATATTATATTATTGATAATATTATGGCTTTCTTCCTCTTTTTATGATGAGCAGTTTTTGTCAGCAAAAAATTAAGGCAAAAAAACCGATAGAGAAGAAAGCGGAGCATTGGGGACGTTTTTAAGGTTCACATCCTTTTTCCCCAAATAGCCTTGTCTAAGTGGCACGAACTGCAATATCAGCATCAGTACTGTATGCCCGCACTCTGCTTTATCTCCCGCTACAGCTCACCGCCATGGGGAAGGAGACCTTGGCGTCCTGGCTACACTGGGACCGGCAGCGCTGCGTCCTGTTGGGCATGGCTCTGGACCGAGACAAAGGTGTGCACCACATCGCCGTCAGCGGAGGGGAGCCCGACGCCGAGGCTCCCGGCCAGGTGGCCCCCGGCGCGGTGTTCTCCATCGAGGTGTTCCCCGAAGAGCGAGTGGACGCCGAGCCGGCGCTGCTGGCACTCCAGACGGATATCACCGGCCTGCAGCCCTTCAGCTGTGGCACAGAGGAGCCCGTCACCGTCCTCACCGTCATCCTGGACGCCGATCTAACGAAGATGGCCGGCGAGGAGAGAGTGGCGCTGATGGACGTCATGCAAGACTTTTCCCACACGCCCCTGGAGAACATGTGGGCCGTCCCCGTCGTGAACAACCGCCTTTTTGACATGTCTGCTTTCATGGCCGGACCCGGCAACGCTAAGAAGGTGGTAGAGAATGGGGCCTTGTTGTCATGGAAACTCGGCTGTGCGCTGGACCAGAGCAGCATCCCCGATATCAGCAGTGTCCAGTCTCCCGCCAAGGACGGAAGCATGTCGGCCAAGCTGGGCTACCCGGTGGTCGGCTGGCACATTGTTAACAAAAAGCCCCACGGCGTGAGGCGGGTCAGGAGGCAGCTGCACAACACGCCCACGCCACTGCCCTCCCTGCTCCCCCCCACCGTCCAACCGGAGCCCCCCGTTCGCGTTGTTCCCACCCCCACCTCCCCTTCCATCGCCCCGGCAACAGAGATCTCGGCTCCCCCCGTCCGCGGCCCTTTGCCTCTTCCGGTGAAGCCGACTATCAGGCTCAGGGACCAGATGGCCCACACGCCCGTGCCGGGCCCTCCTCAGCCCACCAGGGTGATGGGAACCACCAGCGCCGTGCCCATCCAGCCCACCATGACCAGACCTACCGTCGTGGAGGCCAGCGCCGCGCCGACTCCACCGAGCGCCACCAAGAAGCCCAGACCCGCCGCCACCAAGAAACCCAAGAAGCCCAAACCGTCTACCCCGGCCCCCAGAGAGCCTAAGACCACTGTAGCCAAGCCCCCCAGACGCACAACCCCGGTGTCCCTGGTCCCGGAAGAAAACGAAAGGCCGACCATCCGCAACCCCATCGACGAGGTGAACACGTGGGTCGGCACCTACTTCGAGGTCAAGATTCCCCCCGATACGTTCTACGACCGAGAGGACGGCACCACAGATAAGCTGCGTCTGAACCTGAAGAAGACGCCCAACGAGGCGGTCACCGACACCTCGTGGATCCAGTTCAACAGAACCATCCAGCTGCTGTACGGCCTGCCCGAGGTCCAGCACGAGGGCACGCACGTGTACTACATGCTGGCCACCGACAAGGGCGGCGAGAGCATCATGGACGCCTTCGAGGTGCACGTCAGTCGCTGGTCGGCGAGCGACAAACCCTCTGTTGTGTTTTCTGCCCGTTTCCACGGCGATCCAAAAGCTCTCAATGACGACGTGCAGAAGAAGATTCTCCTCACGAAAAAATTGGCGTACGCTCTGGGCGACCGCAACAGCAGCACGGTCACCCTGAGGAGCATCACCAAGGGGTCCATCGTGGTGGAATGGACCAACAACAGTCTCCAGCAAAGCCCCTGTCCAAAGGACCAGATCACCGCGCTGAGCAACAGGATCTCCGATCCCCAGGGCAAGCCCAAACCGCCCTTCGTTAAAGCCATGGAGCCCGAGTTCAAGACCATTAACATCTCCATTCGCGGCGCCAATAAATGTCAGAGCTACACGTTTGTGCCTCCCGGGGAGACGCCGGCGCCCGTCCCTCCCACGGCCACTCCGTCCCCCGGCGCCAGTCGCCGGAACAGCGATGACGTCTACCTCCACACCGTCATCCCCGCCGTGGTGGTGGCCGCCCTGCTGCTCATCGCCGGCGTCATCGCCATGGTGTGCTACCGCAAGAAGCGCAAGGGGAAGATGACCATCGAGGAGCAGGCCACCTTCATCAAGAAAGGAGTGCCCATAATTTTCGCCGACGAGCTGGACGACTCCAAGTCCCCGCCGTCCTCCAGCATTCCCCTGATCCTCCAGGAGGAAAAGCCGCCGCTCCCCCCGCCGGAGTACCCCAACAACATGGGGGGCCCCCACTGCACGCTGCTCGACCAGGACCTGCTGGAGGAGTACTCCATCTACCGGGACGAGGACCCCAACGCCCCGCCCTACCTGCCCCCTCCTCCCTTCACCGTCCCCTTGGAGGGCAAAGGCTCTCGGCCGAAGAATATGACGGCGTATCGGTCTCCCCCGCCCTACGTGCCCCCCTAACGAGGTTGCATTTCAGGACGTGGGAGGCAACTTGGGAGGTGGGGGTGGGGGTGGGATTGCTTATTTGTACGGAAACTCAATTTTAACATGTGTTCAAATGAGATTGCTTTGACTTTGTAGGAGCAGGCGACCGTGCCCGTATATATGTGAACATCTTGGATGAAGACTGATTTTTTTTTTTTAACTCTGCTGGCCCAGGACAAATGGAAAACTGTTATCCCAGCAGTCTTTCTGTCATTCTTCATCGTTCTACCAATTTCTCCACCATAATCTTTTTTTCTTTTTTTGTTAGTTTTTGCCAAGAAGAGTCAATTTAATCTCTGGTGTAAAGTTTCTATTGTATAGAAAATAATAAACCAAGAAAGAGGACGGTGGACAGAGAGGGGTTTAGAGAAAATGTCACAATGACAACAGACTTGAGACTCTGTCTCCCTCGGAAATGGAAAACCTTTATACTAATTCAGTATCCTCATCGTACCGGTTTATAACGCCAGGTTTACTAAGACTTTGCAGCCGTTATTTTCGAGAGGGGAAAAAATCAAAAAATACCAAATTCAAAGCATGAATACATTTTATTTACACACGTTTTTAAATGTTTTATTTTTTATTTTTGTTAATCTTTAACTTGTTCTTGTCTGCTCCTCCTCTTGACAATAACACATGCAAACCTTGCACTTCTGCAAAATCTTGCCGATCTTGTCCCTCACGTGTTGAAGTCTTGTTGAAGCAATGATGATCGTTACTGGAGGTCCAATAAGGACCGATCTCTTTCTGTTTTAACACAAACCATGACTGATATTTCTTGTTACACGGTCGACAAAAAAAGCATCACACTGATTATCACGTCTACAGATGTAGCCTAATTAAGTTGCATAATAAAAACGTTTTTAATGTTGACGTTGCCACGGTGATATGATATGTTATGAGTACAAACACTGCGTAGATGTTGTCAACAAACGGGCCGCTGACAACCACCAGAAAAAGAGGCGGAGCTTGGGTCGCGACGTCCAATGGGATTTGTGGGGGAGGGGCGTTGGGTACGGGGTAACCGGGGTAACCGGTGTGTGTGTGTGTGTACATAATGGTTTGCCTGTGGAATGGGAAGACTACTGCATAATGTTAGTGTTTTAACTTTTTATTATTTTTCCGATATATCGGTTAGATCGGGGATAGGGTCAGGGAGAATCATTCTATTTTTTAATCGTCCGTCTCTAGATTTATGATCACACAATCATTAAAAAAAAATGTGAAAAATTACTTTACTTTATGTGGCGGTAAATAAAATATTTACTTGGCCATCACTGGAGTAAACAACCCATCATGTTGAGAATGTGATGGAGGGAAAGACTAGGCAGTGATGTACGTGAATAACGTTTCATATCTTATCACCATAAGAAAAATGGTTTAAAATCTAATGTTTATACTGAGTTTTTGATACAGTCTTAAATTGTTTTATGAAAATATATTAATAAAGATGTACTACTATTTGTAAAGCCTCAAAGACATGGCAGGTTATCCTTTGTGTGTGTGTGTGTGTGTGTGTGTGTGTGTGTGTGTGTGTGTGTGTGTGTGTGTGTGTGTGTGTGTGTGTGTGTGTGTGTGTGTGTGTGTGTGTGTGTGTGTGTGTGTGTGTGTGTGTGTGTGTGTGTGTGTGTGTGTGTGTGTGTGTGTGTGTGTGTGTGTGTGTGTGTGTGTGTGTGTGTGTGTGTGTGTGTGTGTGTGTGTGTGTGTGTGTGTGTGTGTGTGTGTGTGTGTGTGTGTGTGAGATTTTCTATAGGAGGAGCATTGGTTGTCAGAGGCAGAATTTCACCATTGATAAATGTTCTCGTGAGCCATGCTGTTCTATACAGCGACATTACTGCACACTGATTATTGCTGAGAATGATTTTGAATAATGTATTTAGTCATGTTCCTACAGTCGGGATATGTATTGTTCCAATCTTTGTGCAGATATCGACCAGTATGACACTTTGAAGTGCCGTGATCAGCAAGGCTTTCAGCAGAGACGTCCTTACAAAATGCCACTCGCTACCTTTCTTGAAAGCATTTCCATTTCCTTTAAACATGTCTACACAATGTAGTCTTAAGAGACACCATTTTGTAGAGGTTATACGTCTTCCCTGAGGTATATTGTGTACATGGGGATTGTACCCTCACCCTGACCTCTGGATGACCCTCTGCCTCCTGGCTTCATGTGATAATGAAACACCATGACATAGAAAATGGTCTGCTCTTTAATGTTATCACAGCCATCCGGAAGCCTGACTGACCTACGGTCCTGTATGACAAGAAGAGACTCATCCTCAGCTGTCGGAGATGAACACCACTCAACCCTCCCACCTGTCCTCATTAATAACACCCCAGCAGTGAAGGTGAACGTATGGGGTGAGAACATTAAATATCCATGAGGAGGCTGAGCGTGGCACTGGAGGCGCGCAGACCCGTCTCTCCTCTGCAGTTTGCAGTTTGATTTTTAGTAAGTCAGCATGTGTGTTGGCATATATGATGGGCAAACACTGAGTGAAATTACACACAACACAATAGAAGGACTGGTGGCAACAGTAGCTCAGTCTGTTTAGGACTTTGCTTGGGAACCGGAAGGTCGCCCTTGAGCAAGACACCAGACCCCTACACTGCTCCTTAGCTGCCCACTGCTCCTAATACTAGGATGGGTTAGGTGGGGGCATATGCTGCTTGGTGAACAACAACTGGTGTACAGACATTCAGGTGCTTTCACAACACTGCTCATCTAATCTGGAATTACTCACCGGGAAATTTGGGAAATCAGACCACGACTCCATGCTTCTACTTCCTGTTTACAAACAGAAGTTAAAGACCAGGCCAACAACTGTTAGGGCCATGCGTCGCTGGACTGACAATGCCGTTCTACATCTGCAGGGTGGGCTGGAAATCGGGGACTGGAGTGTATTCAAGACCACTGACCTTGATGTGCAGATCATGTCACAGCATACATGATGAGGCTAGTGGAAGAATGCATCCCGACCAGGTTTGTTCGCTCATTCCCGAACCGCAAACCATGGATGAATGCTGACATATGGAAAAAACAGTCTGCTAAATGACTGTAATGTAATGTCATTTCACCCAAAAAGACCAAGGTAACAAGCCTCAATGATTATTGTCCAGTGGCTTTAACACCCATAGCCATGAAGTGCATGGAGAAACTGATCAAGACACACATCAACTTTATCGTCCCTGAGTCCCTAGACCCACTCCAGTTTGCATACAGAAACGGGTCTGTAGACGACGCCATTTCCCTGGCGCTACACACGGCCCTGCAGCACCTAGACAGGAGGGACACCATCTTTCCCTCCAAGCTGGTCCTGAAACTGAGGGACCTAGGTCTGGGCGCCCTCATCTGTAACTGGATTATGGACTTCCTGACGGGCAGGCCTCAAGTGGTGAAGATTGGAAACAACATCTCATCCACTCTGGTCCTCAACACCGGAGCACCCCAAGGCTGCTGCCTCAGTCCCCGGCTGTACTCTGTACACACACCTACCAACTTCTACCGTGGCCCCGTAGAGAGCGTCCTGAGGGGTGGGTCACCGTGTGGTACGGCAACACCACTGAACAGGACAAGAAAGACATCCAGAGGGTCGGCATAAAAGATCATGGGGTGTGCACTTCCATGCATCGAGGAGATCTGTAGGACCAGATGTCGGAATAAGGCCATGTCCATCATAAAGGACTGCAACCACGCTGGACTCCATCTCTTCTCCCCTCTGCGGTCCGGTCGCCGGTTACGCTGCAGCCTTACAAGGACTACCAGGTTCAAGGATAGTTTTTATCCAAAGGCAGTGACCTACTGAACTGCTAGGAGTGCCGGTACTATCATAACATTGTCATCCATATTACATAGCACTTTCACCGTTTTTTGCTGGACTTTCTGGACTCATTACAATTACTGCACTGTACTGCACTGTATTCATGATGCTGCTGCACTACTGGCACTTTAAATGCTTTTAAATGCTTTTTGCACAATTAAACATATGTACATATCATCTATCAGTCCCTTTATTGTTATTTTTATTAATATTTTTATTGTGTACAGTATTGTTATAGTGTTGTATAGTATAGCATAAAGTGTTTGGGAGGGGATGGGGAGGAAGCGTTCCATGGTATTTGCATATGGCAAATAATAATGTGGAATCTTGAGGACCTTTTACCCAACTGACCTTTCAGCCGTTGCAGGCGTCTTTCCTGGCTCTGTTGGGCCTGTTTTGGTGGCTTAAAGCCGCTCTTGTTCAAAGAAACAGCGGTTAATCAGTCCGTGTCAGTGCCATGCTGGGGCGTATTGGTTACTGCAGTATCGCTAACAAATTATTCCTTTTTAGATTTTGACATTTAGGTGGAATAGCCTAGTATTCAGATCTGCCTTAGAGAGAGCCTTACTCACAATGCTCTAACTGAGCTAATAATGATGGCTGCAAAATCCTCTCTCTCTCTCTCTCTCTCTCTCTCTCTCTCTCTCTCTCTCTCTCTCTCTCTCTCTCTCTCTCTCTCTCTCTCTCTCTCTCTCTCTCTCTCTCTCTCTCTCTCTCTCTCTCTCTCTCTCTCTCTCTCTCTCTCTCTCTGTGTTAAAGAGGGTCACAGTGTTGCCAGTGGCTGTATTACACGCAGCCTTGAGATCGGGGCGGCCGTGGCTCTGATGGCGACTGGCTGGTAATTAACATCACAGGTAATCACCTTCCTCACCTCACGGGATCACCTCACATCAACCCCAAGAGGCAAAGCACTGGCCTATACACGTCTCCTGAGGCCTCAGTAAACATGTTATACTCATATACAATACAAGATACAAGATATTTATTTGCCATTTGTAACAAGTACATTGGAATGCTTACTCCCCATTCCCTCCCACAGTATACCTCTCCAAAAACAATACCATCAAAATAATATATACAATAGCAAAGTGACCGATAGATGGTGTGAACATCTGTTGAATACCATCTATCACTTTGTCACTTTGCTGTCCTTTTTTTGGTCATTTTTATTTATTTATTATTTATTTATTTATTAATTATTATTATTGTTATTATTATTATTACATATGTATTCTAACATGCATGTATGCACATACACAATCCAGTTCAGATGATGATCGACATATCGCTTTGGTTTCATAAAACATACATGTATCATAATGGCCACATATCTACAGGGATCCCTAGTAGTTATTCTAGATAATAGTTATTAATAATAATAATAATAATAATAATAATAGTAAATAGTAATAATTTGGAATTGTGCCTGACCCTTACTGATGTATTATGAACATATTCCACACATGAACGTGTGTTTCAATCCATCCCGCAGTTACAGTTATTAGGCTATGTTATATGTAACATATCAACTTTTAGTATTTGTTACATATGTTTTGAGAAACAATAACAGCAAATAACAAACAATAAGGCTA
>CM051013.1:2166121-2176121 GCA_027704905.1 Muraenolepis orangiensis | reverse complement strand
AGTGTAGTGTAGTGTAGTGTTAGTGTAGTGTAGTGTAGTGTAGTGTAGTGTAGTGTAGTGTAGTGTAGTGTAGTGTAGTGTAGTGTAGTGTAGTGTAGTGTAGTGTAGTGTAGTGTAGGATTTGTCATTTGTTATCATATGGAGAGACGCGTCGTGTTTACGAACCACCACCCTGTTGTTCTTGCGAGACGTGCTTTCTGTATATTCACGTTAAGTTAAGGTTTCTACAGGACTACGACTCCCTTGAGTCTGACAACAACAAAGAAAAAATATGATGCATTCTGATATACAAGCCCTTTACTCAATGTACTGCAGTGCATTATATTGTACTGTTACATTGTGTTTGTGTTGCATCCGTATGGGCAGTGTATCCTAAAAGTCCTCTCTGCTATGAATAAAGCTAATATCTGTGGAGCATCGTATATACGATAGAGAAGAGTGGCGACCGGCCCGCAGAATCAATCCTCAGGATCTGGTAAATAAAACCCGCTTTGATGTGATGGCGAAGCGTTTATTATTACAGCCAATTACAACACACCTCGTATTCACTGCTGCGAGACCCGGGCCGCACGCTGCCCATCAGCGTTTAACAGCATCCACGCTCCCCAAGAAGCACCTTCCATCATCCAACCCTCCGCCAACACCGCCGCCCAAACCATACAGGATGCACTTGGGGCCGATTTTCACCTCCGCCGTCAAAGATGGGAGACAGTTATGTTTTCGCTACCTGTTTGTCTGTCTGTCTGTCTGCTTGTCTGTCTGTTGTTGTCTGTTTGTCTGTTGTTGTTTGTCTGTTGTCTGTTTGTCTGTTTGTCTGTGTTTGTTTGTCTGTTTGTCTGTCTGTTTGTTTGTTTGTCTGTTTGTCTGTTTGTTGTTTGTCTGTTTGTCTGTTTGTCTGTTTGTCTGTTTGTTTGTTGTTTGTCTGTTTGTTTGTTTGCAGACAGCAAGATAACTCCAAAAGTTATGTACGCACTTGGACAAAACTTGGTGGCTGGATTACTTATGGGCCAACGAACAGTTGATTCGATTTTGGATCGCAGATCCAGATCCGAATCCGGATCCAGGGGACTTTTCGTTGTGGTGGAGGTATGGGCGCTGCTAGGATCAGCCTGAGAGACCAAAAACAATGAGCGAATCACAGCAGAAACGGCGGAGCAGAAAAACAGAACATGTTCTCATCTCTGCTGTACTGGGCTGGATCTGGGAGAGAGAGATCGACGATGAGCGGCTTCCTCTTAAGGTCTTCGGCGGCTTCCTTTTTAATCCTGTGGCGCCGGCTAGGTCAACTCTAGGTTAGCCCGGGACGCTGCAGTGGATAAACACCCGGAGATGGGTTTGATATACGGGGCCCCGTCCCGGGACTCATCCGTCTTGTGATATCGCGTTCTGTCGGCTTGTGCTTTCTGTTACTTTGTGTATAAGCCGCTTGCAATATTGGGCACCGAGCTATTGTGCGTGTGTGTGTGCGCGTGTGTGCGTGTGCGCGTGCATGTGTATGTGTGTGTGTATGCGCACACACACACTCTGTGGAGACGTGGCCTTCCGGAACGTAGCACACACCCGCAGAGAGAGAAGACAGATGCAGATTAGGAACAACAGGAGTCGCTGTCTTCTTAAATATGGTCAAAAGCTTGGCGGCGCGGTGGGTGGGTGTCTCGAATATGAGCCAAACGAAACCCGGGACATATTTTCATAAGTGCCTCTCTCCCCCGCGACCCCCCCCCCCCCCCCCCCCCCACACACACACACACACTCTCTCTCCTCCTCATGAGTTCCACGTCTCTCCTAATGGCTGTGTGAGAGTGGAAACACAACGCCTCTTTAGAATAATGTGCTATTGTTCCATCCCCATTTTAGCGATAAGGTTTTTTTTGCAGTGCGTCCGTGCGCGAGGCCCTCGTTCCCGTTGGAGGACCTGTTGGAGGACCCCGGCCGCCTCTCGTAGTACGCCATGAAGAGCATCGCATCACGCCGCCACTCCACAGAGCCCTCCCACCCCTCCAACACACAAACGCCACTTAGACGCACAAACCGTCGGATACACTCGCGCGTGTAGTAGCCGCCGCCATGGCCGGGATGACACCAGAGAGAGAGAGAGAGAGAAGGGAAATGTCACCATTAGCATAAGGTTTTCCTTGGTAAATATCACCGCCGGTGGTGGTTGTAGTTTCAGTTAGGGAGCTATTCGTGTGTCTCATCCCCCTCCTTTGTTTTCTGATCTCTGCTGCTCTTTCAGATACTCAATCTAATCAACAAGCCTGTAGTGTGCGCTCTCTCTTTATCTCTCTCTCTCTCTCTCTCTCTCTCTCTCTCTCTCTCTCTCTCTCTCTCTCTCTCTCTCTCTCTCTCTCTCTCTCTCTCTCTCCGCAGAGCAACATCAGAGAGTGCGATCTGCTGTACCATGCAGCATTAATAACTATAAGAATGTCACAATGCTTGCTTATACCATAATGCTCTCTCTCCCCCCCTCTCTCTCTCTCCCTCATTCGCTGGTTCTCTCTCTCTCTCTCTCTCTCTCTCTCTCTCTCTCTCTCTCTCTCTCGCTCGCTCTCTCTCTCTCTCTCTCTCTCTCTCTCTCTCTCGCTCTCTCTCTCTCTCTCTCTCTCTCTCTCACCTACTTGGTTAATACATAATAGTGTGTATGTGTGTGTGTATCTCTAGAATAGGGTGTGCTGCAGGTCACACTGTTGGCATCAATTCCCAGTGAGTCTGTGATTGGACGGAGGAGGACCTCGACGGATCAGAGGTTCAACACATCAGCGCACGCTTTGTCATTTCCAATCAGCGCCAAAGACTCCGCCCACCACCTCTAGACCACTGCCTTGTTTGGCAACGGAGGTTACCCTGTCCAGTGGTTTCCATAGAAACCCAAACAAGGGTGGTCTGGCATAGGAGGGGCTAATGTGTGGGTTTAATGAGATTGTGAGGGTGTCCCTCTGCGTCCAGGGAGGTTCAGAGGCAGGTGCCCAAGGAGGTTCAGAGGCAGGTGCCTTGGGAGGTTCAGAGGCAGGTGCCTTGGGAGGTTCAGAGGCAGGTGCCTTGGGAGGTTCAGAGGCAGGTGCCTTGGGAGGTTCAGAGGCAGGTGCCCCCAGGGAGCTTCAGAGGCAGGTGCCCCCAGGGAGCTTCAGAGGCAGGTGCCCCCAGGGAGGTTCAGAGGAAGGTGCCCCTAGGGAGGTTCAGAGGAAGGTGCCCCCAGGGAGGTTCAGAGGCAGGTGCCCCCAGGGAGGTTCAGAGGCAGGTGCCCCCAGGGAGGTTCAGAGGAAGGTGCCCCCAGGGAGCTTCAGAGGCAGGTGCCCCCAGGGAGGTTCAGAGGAAGGTGCCCTGGGAGGTTCAGAGGCAGGTGCCCTGGGAGGTTCAGAGGCAGGTGTCCTGGGAGGTTCAAAGGCAGGTGCCCCCAGGGAGGTTTAGAGGCAGGTGCCTCCAGGGAGGTTCAGAGGAAGGTGCCCCCAGGGAGGTTCAGAGGCAGGTGCCCCCAGGGAGGTTCAGAGGCAGGTGCCCTGGGAGGTTCAGAGGAAGGTGCCCCCAGGGAGGTTCAGAGGCAGGTGCCTCCAGGGAGGTTCAGAGGCAGGTGTGCTGGAGGTGTGAGCGTGAGGCTCATTAAACACACAGTAAGAACCCTGCCCAGAAGCACAGTGACACACATCTGAGCCTCGTCCGCATGTGGAGCTCCGTGCTGAACCCAGTTTGACCATATTCTGAGCTCTGCCGTTTCATTTAATTCATAATTAATCCTTGTGTCTTTAACATAAATTAATCCAAGTCGATGTCACAGCCGCTTGGCAACTCTTTCTATTTATAGCCCCGCGGTGATGATATATTATTGATATATTTCATTATATGTCCTCACCGCGAGCAAAACGGTCGCTTGTGAATTTTTACATTTCGGTGACAAGATGAAAGCCACCATGAAGGCCACGACAGAACGCCACTTGTCTTCTCATCAGACAAACGAGGATGAGAGGAATGATCCCCGTAATTACACCCGTCGGGAATAAACCCATGTACCCGAGAGACGACTCAAAAATAGACAAGAACATGATTATAACGCTAGCTAGCCCCTTCAGCCAACGAGAGCGTGGTCCTCAGACATCTTGTCGTTGTTCTGGAGAGGCCTACTTCCTCCAATCCGCTCACGGGTCATTCTTGAATAACCATGGCAGCTAGCCGGAACGCTGCTAAGTCGCCGCGCGGTGCTACGGTACAGTGGCCTGGCTTGTTAAAGGCCAGGTAATGAGGACAGGAAGGAGACAATAACCACACACCTAATCCCCATTAGCGTAGAGCCCATAACAGTTTAATAAACATTGTTTTTAATTCACTCGTGAAGCGGCTGACTAACCTGTGAAGGGCTTTGCGTTGTGTTCTTCTTTTTATTGATATGATAATAGTTATGAGGTATTTCGGCTAAAGTACCGGTTTATGTTTGTTTATCTACTCCAGGTTTTCATATGGTTGTAACCACGGTAATGGTGGTCAGATTCAAAAAATTTAGTAGTAGTAGATTAGTAGATAGATAATGTAGTAGACTAGTCTAAATCCACCAGTAGCAGTTTGGAATCGGAAACCAGAAATACACACAAGGATGAGAAGTTGCTAAAACATTCTGCGAACAAATGATCATAAGCCTTGTGAATCTCCAGGAGCTACCAGGAGGTTCCTGATGAGCACATCAGTGTCTAGTGGTCCTAGACATACTGAGGCATGAAGGTTTCCACCACCTCAACGTTTATCGTCCTCTTGCTTCTCTCCTCCACTCCAGAAAGTTGATCTACCCCTGGTGACCAATTTACTCCCCATGGCTTTGTTGTTGTTGCCAACACCACGGTTGAGTTCTGGTCATCGCTGTGGAGGAGCTTCCTTCTGTTGTCTTGTCACACACACTGTACGGCCATTCTGGCAAGTTATAGATGACTTCAACAATATTGGAAATTATGCAGCGATTTTACGTAGTTGGGATTTGATCACCATCTGTGATTTGGAAGCGTCGCTGGGAGGAGGGATCCCCCATCTCTGCCTTCCTCCTCAACGTTTCTTCCTCCATCATTGAAGAAGGTTTTTTCTAAATCTAAATCTGGAAGATTGAATGCTCTTTATTGGTGTATATACAGCTGCCCGGGGAGCAGTGTAGGGGTCTGGTGCCTTGCTCAAGGGCACCTCTACAGTGGCCAGGTGTTTCAGGGGACTTGAACCGGCGACCTTATGGTTTCCAAGCCCCACGTCCCAACAGACTGAGCCACTGCAGCCCCCATATTAACAACCACATCAACACATAGGTGGTACTGGACATACCGAGGCATGAAGGTTTGTACCAAGTGACGTTCATCTTGCTTCTCTCCTCGTACGGCCATTCTGGCAAGTTGGAGATGACTTTATTTATAACATTATTGGAAATGATGCAACATTTTCCGTGGTTGGGATTTGATCACCATCTGTGATTTGAAACCGTCCCTGGGAGGAGGGATCCCCACTCTGCCTTCCTTGGCAATATTCCTTCCTACGTCATTAAGGGAGTTGTGTCTTACCCTTAGGGTCTTCCTACATCATTAAAGGGAGTTTTGTCTTACCCTTAGGGTCTTCCTACATCATTAAAGGGAGTTTTGTCTTGCCCTTAGGGTCTTCCTACGTCATTAAAAGGAGTTTTGTCTTGCCCTTAGGGTCTTCCTACGTCATTAAGGGGAGTTTTGTCTTGCCCTTAGGGTCTTCCTACATCATTAAAGGGAGTTGTGTCTTGCCCTTAGGGTCTTCCTACGTCATTAAGGGGAGTTTTGTCTTGCCCTTAGGGGGGCCTAAGGGTTAAGGGGGCGTGTTGTTAAACATGTGGTCTGTAGTGAAGCCCTCTGAGACTGTAACAGTCATTAAGGGCTATACAAATAGAATTGACTTGACTTGACCATCAATCATCTATATTTTAATCCAGGTGTTTCCTTTAAGCGTATGGGCTGGCACATCAGAATGCATCATGGGATTCTTTTTTTTATTGTTAGCGCCATATTGTGTCCATAAAGTTGTGGTCCTTAATCAAGGTTAATACACACCGGGAACACAGGCTAATAAAAAAGCCCTAGTGTTTCCACGTCTCAACACGAGCAACGCGGTGGCTGGTTTCAAAACACAACACACAACGTTTCCCCTGGAACAAACTATAAATAAATAATACTTCACGATTAATTACTGAACAACAAGCTAAAAAACACCACAGTAGCTAACGTTCCAACACTCCTAAGCTGCGGCCCGTGGCGATGCACCAGCCATATAAACAGAATATATATATTTTTATTTATTTATTTATACATATATATATATATATAGAACAAACAGTGGATGACGTGGATCAGAAGCTGTTTTCATCTCCTCGTATGGAGAGATCAGTCATCGTCTGAGGGAGTTCTCAGGTGCAGCCTCCAGACCCTGGAGGCTGCCTTTGTTGCCTCACATAATGGGCCTCAAGAACTGAGGCACCGCCATAGGTGGAGGAGAAAGAAAACAACACATGGACACACAGGAAAGCGCGCACACACACACATACATACATAGACACACACACACACACACAAATACTGTAGGCAAACACACACACACACACACACATAGACACACACACACACACACCAACACAGACACCACACAGCCATAGAAACACACACACATTGACATGCACACACAGACATAGACAGACACCTGCACACACACACACACACACACACACACACACACACACACACACACACACACACACACACACACACACACACACACATAGACACACACACACATACACAGACACACACATACATAGACACACACATAGACACACACACAGCCATAGCAAACACACACACACACACACGACACCTGCACACGCACACACGCACGCACACACACACACACACACATACACACAGACAAACACATACACAGACAAACACAGACACACACACACATAGACAGACACACAGCCATATAAACACACACACACACACATAGACAGACACCTGCACACGCATGCATGCACGCACGCACGCACGCACATACACACACACGCACACACACACACACACACACACACACAAACATACACAGACAACACACACACACACACACACACACACACACACACACACACACACACCACACACACATAAACACACACATACACAGACAAACACATACACAGACAAACACACACACACACACACATAGACACATACAGCCATAGAAACACACACACACACACATAGACAGACACCTGCACACGCATGCATGCGCGCACGCACATACACACACACGCACACGCTCTCTGGCAATGGCTTGGTGATACTGCATGTGTTCACCCTCACCTTCAGAGAGCAGAACACACAGAACTCAGAACACACTTTACATCTCACTGCAGACTAATACATTCATCTGCTACCACAGGGCTGCTACCAAGGTTAAACACCGTGCGGGACGGTACGCTGCAGCAGGTGACTGGGTGTATGTGTGAGAAGGTGTGTGAGAGGGTGTGTGTGTGTGTGTGTGTGTGTGTGTGTGTGTATTAGTGTGAGTGTGGGTGTGTGTGTGTGTGTGCGTGCATGTATGATGTGTGTCTGTGTGTGTGTGTTTGTGACGTGTGTGTGTGTGTGTGCACACGCGTGGCAGGAGCTTACAGCATAAAGGAAAAGATAAACACATTAGTGCCTCGCTAGTCGCCTGGAGTAACATAATGAACTGCTAATAGCTGCTGAGGGTGTAATTCATCTATGAAATCAGCGGCAAATTGAGACGGTGAGAATCAGTTTGCGATCCATCTCTCCTCTGGCTTCGCGGGGGGAAGGCTATCGAACGCCATGCCTCTCAAAAGGTTAACAGCAACACTTTCCTGTCCACGTCGATATTCTGTCAGCGGAAAACTAAGCTGCATGATGTGTGTGTGTGTGTGTGTGTGTGTGTGTGTACCTCTGGGGCCGAGGTACACACACACATGAGGAGGCTGCCTCACCGGCCATGAGCAACAACCGCTGATGGATACGTCTTTGTCGTCAAGGGACTGGATCGCTCTCTCTGACCCACACCTGCCCCCCCCCACCCCAAGTGCATGACCATCATCTCCTCCCCCTCCTCCTCCTCCTCCTCCTCCTCCTCCTCCTCCTCCTCCTCCTCCTCCTCCTCCTCCCCCCCCCCCCTCTCCAGGATGAGACGTTAATCAGATGCTCATTGTGGAGCCCCAGGTACCAGAGCTAAAAGCTAAGATAATGACACAAGATGCTGCCTTCTTTCACCCCCCACCTCCCAAGCCCCCCCTGGGCCTTCTCACGCACTCTGGGCTGGTTCACGTTAACCTCTTCCTCCTCTTCCTCCTCTTCTTCCTCCTCCTCCTCCTCCTCCTCCTCCTCTTCCTCTTTCTCCCCCCCCGGCCTCTGCTGTAAGTCCCCTTGACTAATTGAGTTAGCTGCGGCTGTGTATCATCCATATGCCTTTCAAATTCAAATGATTCGGACAAACGTCCTTGACCTCCAACGTGTGTTTGGTACACGTGTGCACGTGTGTCTTTTGCATTTAGTGTATGCATAACTAGTGTGTGTGTGTGTATGTATGTGTGTGTGTGTGTGTGTGTGTGTGTGTGTGTGTGTGTGTGTGTATGTGTGTGTGTGTGTGTGTGTGTGTGTTTTCTCTGCTACACTTGTATGTGTGCTTGAGGAAATCAAACGAGACACCAGAAGGAGGAAAAAGACCACATAAGGGAACAACAGGAGAGAACAGGGGGAGAACAGTTGAGGGCAAAGATGAGAGCGAGAACAGGAGAACATGAGAGGGAGAACAGGAGAGAGAGAACAGGAGAACAGGAGAGAGAGAGAACAGGAGAACAGGAGCGGGAGGAGCGGGGAGGCACAACAGAAGAGGGGAAGTTCCCTGGACTGACCTTCTCCGCCGATTGGGCCGTGCCGAAAAAGATGGGGATGAAGGCCAGCCACACGATGCAGGTGGTGTACATGGTGAAGCCAATGGGCTTTGCCTCGTTGAAGTCCTCGGGGACGTCCCGTGTCTTGATGGCGTACACGGTGCAGGTGACCATCAGCAGGATGCTGTAGCCCAGCGAGCAGATGATCTGCAGGTCCGTGATGTCGCACTTGAGCACGCCGCGCGCCTGCAACGGGTCCACCGTCTTGCGCTCGTCGTAGTCCACCACGGCGCCCGGCGGGTCCACGGCGAACCACGCCAGCACGCCCAGCAGCTGCACGCAGATCAGGCCGGCCGCCACGGCGATCTGGGAGGCGGGGCTGATGAAGCGGGGCGCCGCCACCGTCCGCTGGCCGCGCTCGAAGATGCGGAAGATGCGGTTGGTCTTGGTGAGCAGCGCGGCGTAGCTGATGCACATGCCCAGGCCCAGGAAGATGCGGCGCAGGGCGCACACGCCCACGCCAGGCTCGCCGATCATCAGGAAGGTGATGACGTAGCACAGGAAGATGCCCGTCAGCAGCACGTAGCTCAGCTCGCGGCCCGACGCCCGCACGATGGGCGTGTCGTTGTGGCGCAGGAACGTGGCCACCACGAAGACGGTGGCGCCGATGCCCAGCACGGCCAGGAACACCGGGACCACGGCCCACGGCGAGCTCCACTCCAGCTTGACCACGGGGATGGGCCGGCAGGCGGTGCGGTTGAGGTCGGGCCGCATGTCGTAGGCGCACAGCCGGCAGGACGTCTCGTCGTAGCGGTACTGGTAGCCGTCGCACAGCTCGCAGTGCCAGCAGCAGGGCATGCCCTTCACGCGCTTCTTCCTCTCGCCCGCCTTGCAGGGCAGGCTGCACACCGAGGAGGGCACCTCGTCCTCCCCCCCCTCACCCACCGGCCACTGGAGCTCCTCCACCTGGGAGAGAGACACAGAGAGAGAGAGAGAGACACCCGCACAGAGAGAGAGAGACACAGAGAGAGAGAGACACACAGGGAGGGAGAGAGACACACACCCGCACAGAGGGAGAGAGACACACACCCGCACAGAGGGAGAGAGACACACACCCCACAC
>CM051013.1:2116121-2158621 GCA_027704905.1 Muraenolepis orangiensis | reverse complement strand
CTCACCGCTCTTTAGCTCTCCCTCTCCTCTCTCTCTCTCTCTCTCTCTCTCTCTCTCTCTCCTCTCTCTCTCTCTCTCTCTCTCTCTCTCTCTCTCTCTCTCTCCTCTCTCTAGCTCTTTCTCACCGCTCTTTAGCTCTGTCTGCAGCACAGGAGGGCGATCCACAGAGCTCTCTCTCCATCGCTCTCTAACACACATTAGCAGTGACACACACACACACACACACACACACACACACACACACACACACACACACACACACACACACACACACACACACACACACACACACACACACACACACACACACACACACACACACACACACAGGCAAGCACATACAGGTCTTGCCAAAATACCATGACAAATGAAAAGGCCAAATGTGACTGCCAGAGTCACAAAAGAACAAACATTATCAAATTACAGGATTTGTGAATCATTGTGACATCATCGGCCAGCGGTCGGCTGCTGGGGAGAATGGTCCTCTCTTCTGCATGCCGCTATCTGCAGCTCACGACTGCAATAGGAGGCCAGTGGAAGGAGAGCTATACTTAGTAGCTCTACTGTACACATTTATATAAGATATGAGAACAGCACACTCGCAGGAGGGGGGAGCCGTGGAAAATGTCATTTCAGTTGCCCAGAGAGACTACACATTTTCAGAGAAGTAAAGATAATACATATATTATGTGTTTTTTACCTTATTTATATACATGCACACACACACACGCACACACACACACACACACACACACACACACACACACACACACACACACACACACACACACACACACCCCTCCCCCCCCCCCCCCACACACACACACAAACACACACACACACACATGTGCAAACACACACACACACACACACATGCACACCCACATGCACACACATGCATGCACACACACACCCGCAGCTCACCGTTGAAGGTGGTGTTGCGGATGTACTTGAGCAGCGCCTTGCCGTCGGCCGCCTCCATGCCGGGGCAGATGCCCGGGTAGTCGGGGCACAGGTCGCGCTGCATGCTGTGGAGCGCGTGGGCCATGGCGTACACGCCGTCGATCACAAACTGGACCTTCCCCTCCTGCTCGTAGCCGGAGTCCACCCCGATACGCTCCTGGCCTGGAGGGGAGGATGGAGAGGACAGCAGAGAGAGAGAGGACCGCAGAGAGAGAGAGGACAGCAGAGAGAGAGAGGACCGCAGAGAGAGAGAGGGCAGCAGAGAGAGAGAGGACAGCAGAGAGAGAGAGGACAGCGAGAGAGAGAGAGAGAGAGGGGGAGAGGAGAGAGAGAGAGAGAGAGAGAGAGAGAGAGAGAGAGAGAGAGAGAGAGAGAGAGAGAGAGAGAGAGAGAGAGAGAGAGAGAGAAGGCAAAGAGAGAGAGAAGGCAAAGAGAGAGGACAGCCGATAGAGAGAGAGGACAGCAGAGAGAGGACAGCAGAGAGAGAGGACAGCCAGTCAGACGGATCAGTCATCCCATCACTCATCACACACGCGTGTGTCATCATCGCCGTCAACGACCTCCCTCAGCAGCCATCTCTCAGCCTCCTCCTCCCCTGGTGATTCAGAAGGTGATTGGCACTGAGAATACGGAACAAAGTAAGACGGAGAGAAACAGAGAGCCAAACAGACAGAGGGTGGACCGGTCCATCTCTCAGACGACTCGGATTGAATACGTTTGAATGGATTTTCCAGTTTGTGGTCCGAATTAGATTTAAATATCAATTCTTTTCTGGGCTAAAGTCTACCTCAATAGAACAACAGTGGATGCTTCTGGGAGAACAGAGACCGTCCTAGTGGAGCAGTAAATGAACTACCTTTACTCGTCTGAGAGCTGAGTCCACGGTTGAGATAAGCTGTATTGGGTTTGTGATTATAAGAGACAGAAAGAGAGGGAACAAAGCAGACAACAATGGAACATTGTGAAACATAGTTGATTGACCACTAGTTTTACTTTCTTTGGTGACATGTTTCACTATCATTTAAACAGACTATTATTACCAGGTCTCCCCAGCTCTACGGTATCCACGGGAAGTGAGTGCCATCCAAATGAAGGTTTCTATCCTACTTTCCCCCCGTCTCTTTGTTCAGACCTGGCACGGGCCCTAAACCAATTAGCAAAGACAACCAGAGTAAGCAGCATTCGGTGGCCAATGCCAAACAACGTTCTTTTGATGGACAGATCCAGATTGGACGGTTAAAATAAACCACTGACGTCTTATTACCGGCATGTTGTGACAACGGCAAACAAAAACAGCTACTAAAACTAATGAAACAGCCAAGCCGCAAAGAAGAATTGGTTTGTGTTTGTCTCGCTGCAATGGATCAAAGCAAGAAAGGAACCGGAGGATTTGAGGCTGCGGACTTGGTGATTCCACAGCCTCTCCACTGGGCTCACTACGTTTTAAAAACACATCATAAACATCAGGGCTTTTAAACATCTCTCTATTTCCTTATTTTATTCAGCGAACAAAAACGTATAAAAACAGAAAACATATCAGAAAAAAGATATAGTAAGTTAGTATTTCAGAATTATTAACGGTAACGACGCACCGCGAAACCAACCCATCACAGACGGAGGCAGGAGGGGAGCGGAGCAGGAAGGAAGAGAGCCGATGACTCCCCACAGATCTCCATAGGAGAGAACAACGTGTGAAGGATGGTCCACTTCAGCCCACATACACCGCTGGGGGTTTTACCCCCAAGTTGTGGCGCTGAATGCAGAGGATTACAATGTAAGAGCAGCAACGGGCTTTCATGAATATAGAACACTATGGTTCTGGCGTCAGATGGAACTGGCGAGGGCCGCGCAGAACCTTCTCGCTCCTGAAACGGAAACCAATTGTCGGTCGGAAACGCGCGTGTACTGGCCGCGCGTTCCCTGTCCCTGGTGTGGAAACAGATCCGTGGTCTCGGTCTAACTAAAGGAAATTAAAACCTCCATTCGATTGTGACGGCCGTGACAGCTGGTTGTTTGTATTGTTTGTGCCGCGGATGTCCTGCATTATGCATGGAACAAAAATAACACTAGAAGCGCGTGAGCCTGGTGAGCTAATGTATTCAGATCATACACCTGCCTGTCAGCCCCGCGCGGGAGACCCCAGATTAACAACATCTCTCCTCACAGACACTATCATTACCGGCAGGACGCTGATGCTAACACATCCAATCAAGAACATCAACCGCAGTTTACTCCCGCTCAACGCTAAACGTTCGCAGAACGTTCCGTTCAGTTTAAAAGGTGTGACATGCTCCCGTCCGCCGTAGACACCTCAGTTCAGAACACCCTGAGGTGTCCACGGGGGGTGACCATGAGGGCCCCCGATCCAAGCCCCCAAACCACACAAGGGCCCTGACCTTAGAATGACTAATAACAACGGCAGGGCTATTATTATGACTACAATGAAGACAAACTCCATCTCCCCCGCTGGGTCGCCACACGCCAGGAGGTCGGCTCTTCCTCTGTCAGTCAAGGGCCGCTCCTGCAGCTCATTAGAGGCTGCACAATAACCTCCAGCGCCCCCACGCAAAGATAAAGTCTCCCCCGTGTCGGTGGGGGAAGCGGCGTTGTCCCTCCTGAGGCGGTCTCACCTGTGCATTTGCGGCTGGTGTCCTCCCTCTTGGACGAGCTGAGCAGGCGACAGTCGAAGTTCTCCTCCCAGAACTCGGCGAACCACACGTTCCTGCGGTTGTTCTCCAGGGTGAGTCCTGTGAAGTACTCATCGAACCCTGGGAGGAGGGGGAGGGGAGGGGGAGGGGGGGAGGAGGGGGGAGGGAGGAGAAAGGGGAGAAATAATTCAGATAAAGGAAGTGACGTTAGCTCAAAGTGTTACCAACCCCGCGGGGGAAGGAGGGAGAGGGGAGGGAGAGGTACCGAGAGAGGCGGCGGACGTCTCTTCCGCCGTTGCGTAGTGGCGCTTAATTGCACTTTCGGAAGCTAAGTGCGCTAGCGGTGCTCTTTCACCATAATGTGACCACGGTGGTTTCCCCTTCCTCTTTTAGGCCCCGTGGATCTTTAATTTCCTTCATCCAGGAAATTATTTTAATTTTAAAGACAGGATGCATAATAAATTACGTGATTAGCGCCACAGCCTGTTGCCACAGCTTGCCGCTCCTGTCGGTGGCGAACCTTTTCTGTGTTTTTGCTTCACGATGTTCATTAGAACACAGCTGGATCCAAGGTATGGGCCATTAATTTTGTTAATAAGTACAAAGCAGAATTCAGCAGAAGTGTGTTCAGTGCACACACACACACACACACACACGCCCGGTGTGAGCTCAGGGGGGTTACAGCATGTAGGCTCTCACAGTGCTTCCACCAGGCTCGCTGCCGCCCCGCTTCAAAAGAATCAAAAGAACTTTTGTTTGTGCTTAAGGCACACGCAGAACTATGTTAACGATACGCTCATTAGGACAACATTGACCACACTGTTGTGTGTGTGTGTGTGTGTGTGTGTGTGTGTGTGTGTGTGTTTGTGTGCCTTGTTTCTTCTGTGATGATTTCACTCTTTGTTTCTCCTAGGAACTCATTAAGTGGTCGGATGACAAGGGGAGCGTTGCTGTTGGATGATGAGCATCCGATTGACATCACGGATGACATCCGTCTGTGTCCTCAGGGGGCCGCGAAGCGCCACGTGTGATAAAAGTCTTGATTGCAATAACGACCGGATATCATGAATATCCCACTGGAGCAGAGCTCTCACAAGGGGGTGATCTCCCCTGTGATGGGAGATCGCTATTCGAACGAAAAACCCAATTACCGTCACGCCCCTGTTTGATCGGGACACGGTGCCCCCTAGTGGCAGAGAGGGGTCCTGCGTGTACCTTTGATGGAGGAGCGTTTGGGCAGGATGGTGATGGCCCCCACGGCCGCGTCCTCCAGCTGGTGGATGGGGCCGCCCTCGGTGCCCCAGCTGTCAGATCCGATCCACAGGAAGTGGCCCACTTGATTGGCCCTCTTGGTGGCGTTCAGAAGTCCCCTGATAACACAACATCCGTGATTGAATCGCACCACGGACGCCGTCCGACTTACGCAGGTAAGACATCCATCTGATTGGGCTAGCGGCGCCGCGAGCCACCACAACAAGGGCTATGAACAAAAAATTAAGTTTTACATTTGTTTAAGAGTGGTTTTTTTGGCGAGAGTGTTCAAAACCGACAAAGCGTCTCTGTGGACGCCACGTGAAGTGTAACTACATATATCAAATTTCCCCCCACAGTTTTGAAAAAAAAATGCAAATGTGTTTGTTTTATCCAACGGATATTTCCCACAAGGCCTGGTAAAAGACCCAATATCTCCCCCAGTGTTTTCCCCCCCGATCGTCTAACGTATTTGTCTAGCGGCGGTACACGCGGTAGACGTGGTCTTCCCCTCCGGTCTGTCTGGGGGAGCGTCGGGGGGGTTCTGCTGTGGTTCCACGGAGGAGATTAAAGACCCGACGATGTCTCGGCCCGTCAACACGCGGCCCCGTCTCACCGTATGTCCTCTTCCCCGGCGAAGACGACCACGGCCCTGGAGTGCTGGGTCTCCAGCAGCTGCTGGACGGCCTTGTCGTAATCCTCCGGCTTGGAGTTCTGCAGGATCCTCAGGGACTGAGCGATGCAGACGCCTCCTTAAAAGGGAAGCGAAGAGGGAACCACAATGAGGAGAGGATGAGGGGAGCCGGCGGACACGCTTTACCCTCCTCCGGCCGCCTCGTGGCCTGGTACCCATTCACCCCCAGTCACCCTACACCCTCATTCCTTCACTGGATTCATCCCTTTTGTTTTGCAAAGTCAATTGAGTCAATCGATTGCAATTTATTAACACTCTTGTTTATTAAGTCGAATCAATGATGCCATCACTCACTCACTCATCACTCACTCACTCCCTCAGTCACTCACTCATCACTCCATCTCTCTTTATCTCCCACCCTCAATCACTCCCTCCCCCGCTTACTCACTGAGTCACTTAATCACTTAGTCACTCACTACCTCCATTCCTCCCTATCTCCCTCCCTCACTCCCTCCCTGCCTTCCACCCTCCTTCCCTCCCTCACACCCACTCCCTCCATCCGTCCCAAACTTTCTCCCTCCCTCCCTCCCTCATTCACTCAACCCAGAACACAAGCACAAACAATATCAATAATTTAAGTCATTTTTTTATTTTACCAGAGAAAACTCTGGGGCAAAAAAGATCTGGGCAACGCTTATCTTGCAAGATAAGAGTTGGCAACGTTCCGCTCCCACTGCGCCCTCAACTCGGTGCCAGCGCTTTCCAGCACTGAGAGGGCAGTAAGGGTGGGTGTCTGTTATATACTTATCCAGTAAAGCACCCCCACCCGTGAAAGCACCCTAAAGCACCCCCACCCGTTCCAGAAGTTCCAGATCAATATTGCCAGACAGATAGGTATTAGCAAATGTTTGTGTTTATTATCTTATCATGCCGGTGGCTGGGCGGAGCAGATAGCACAGGGTCGGCACCTGAACAAAGACCATATTAATGATCAGGATAAATCATTCCCAGACAGGTCATCCCTAATGAGTTTGTACAGGTTGAAGGGGGCTCATTGCCGCCGCGGTTTGGCGGTAAATAGTTGCCAGACATTTGGCAACCGGCAGCTTGTGACGACCAGCTTGCCTGAACTTTGCTAGCGCACGTCCTTGAGGTGACAGGAGTGAGTCGTGGATGTCTCCTGATAACCCCTGAGCGGCGACGCGGTGCAAAGACAAAACACCCTGTGTGTAACAGCAACACACGCGCAACACCAGGTACTATCGCATCACTACCATGAACAGCTCACACATCCACCTTTAACACCCACTCATGTGGGCTGCGTTCCAGAACACTACACACAGGCAGAGCACTACCAGTAGTACTACAGCTGATACAGGCTCCTAAAGGACAACTGTAAACAGTGGGATAGAGGAGACGGAGTGTCTACATGTCAACACGTTGAACTGGTTCAGCCACGTAAGGCGGTTCATCCGACGTGAGTCACGATTCATGTAGATACATGAATATGTATCTTTATGAATATGAATATGTGTCATTTAGGCTCAGGTAGGGGACTGAAATGGGAGTATTTAGCTTTCTTCTTTTCACCGGTGAGGCTCAAAGAAACCCTCTGAAAGCCTCTGAATATTAAGAGGATAACTAAGAAACGGCCAAACCTAACCGATGAAGCACTTCAGACCACATAACTAGCTTGACTTGATCGAGTGGACCGGGTGACAATGGAAAAAAGTCTCCTCGAGCCTCCGACATTTCTTCGACCCGATGATTAAATATACGAATGGTAGCAGAAACCCAGAGTCAGATAATTAGGGGTCTCCTCGGGCTCCTCATTACTTTCATATAAACGGCTCTGAGCAGCCAGGACATCATTTCCTGGCTGCCGTTAACTGCAACACTTAGCAAATAGCTGAGCGACCGCGAATCTCCCATCCCGACGATAGCCAGACAGAATCATTGTTAGGCATAAAATAGTCTGTCTTGTGTGGGTTTGTTGTGGTTCTTATTTTGGGAATTTCTACCCAAATAGCCACAAAATGAAGCCCCC
Organism: Muraenolepis orangiensis; assembly: GCA_027704905.1. NCBI lineage: Eukaryota > Metazoa > Chordata > Actinopteri > Gadiformes > Muraenolepididae > Muraenolepis > Muraenolepis orangiensis. The sequence goes on along the minus strand of CM051013.1, from coordinate 2,151,078 downwards.
CCCCCCCCCACCAGAACAGGCCTGGCTGATACCGAGGGGATTCTGCTTCACGGGGACATGAATATGCATGGTGTCTTTAGTGTGCAGCCCGGGCTTCTGTGGCTCCCACAGGCCTCCCCGCGCACTTTCAGCTTTCAGATTCCACTACCCAGAATCCTTCAGGGCTTAGGGGATCTGGGATTATGATACTGTACATCTGAGCTTTTCCATTTTTGGAAAGTGTAGTCTCACTGAAAGCCTGAAGGGTGAGGTTTGCAGATATCCCTGTTGGATATTAATTTGGGAGGAAGATAAATATATAATATTTAATATCATATTATATTATATACTGGTAAACAGAGTGCTCATTGTACATATAATAGCATAGCATCGATGGAGACACTGGGAGACACAAACCAGGAGACGCTGACGAAGATGAGGCAACTCCCATCTCCCGAATGAGAGAGAGAGAGGATAGAGAGAGAAGAGAGAGAAAGAGAGAGATAGAGAGAGATAGAGAGAGGAAAAAGAGAGAGACAGAGAGGGGAGAGCGAGTGAGTCAGAGAGAGGGGCAGAGAGAGAGAATCAGAGAGGGAGAGAGAAAGAGAGAGAGTCACAGAGATTCAAGATTCAAGATGTTTAATTGCCATGTGTAACAAATACAACAAAATGCTTACTCCCGATTCAGCATGAAGTCCTACACTAACACTCCTATACGAAACTATACAATACTGTACTATACTGTAAACACCACTAAATACGACCTATGTTATGCTTTACTATATACTATAAACAACGCTCTATACTATACTATGTACTATACTTATACTTTACTATTACAATACTGTACACAATAAAAAGGAACAATAGAGTGACCGATGGATGATGATACATGTGGTGAATTGTGCAGAAAGCATTAAAAAAGCATTTTAAAGTGCCAGTAGTGCAGCAGCATCATGAATACAGTGCAGAACAGTGCAGTCACTGTAATGAGTCCAGAATGTCCAGCAAAGTCCATCAAAGGGAGGGAGGGAGGGAGAGAGAGGGAAGGAGGGAGAGAGAGAGAGAGAGAGAGAGAGAGAGAGAGAGAGAGAGAGAGAGAGAGAGAGAGAGAGAGAGAGAGAGAGAGAGAGAGAGAGAGAGAGAGAGAGAGAGAGAGAGAGAGTCAGAGAGAGAGAGAGAGAGAGAGAGAGAGAGAGAGAGAGAGAGAGAGAGAGAGAGAGAGAGAGAGGAGAGAGAGAGAGAGAGAGAGAGAGAGAGAGAGAGAGAGAGAGAGAGAGAGAGAATCAGAGAGAGAGATTCAGAGAGAGAGAGAGAGAGAGAGAGCAGACCAGAGCTTGCTGTGCGGCGAGGACATGACCATCCTAATGGCCGCAGGCTGAAGCTTCAACGACTAAAGGTCTAGTTGGTCAGGTAGTGAATCCGTCTGTCCGTCCGTCCGTTTGTCAGTAAGATGTTGAAGGCTGGGGGGGAGAGACAGGGCAGATGTAAAGGCCAGGCCTGTCTTGTTGCTGCCAGAGGAGCCCAGCCACTGAGGGTCAGACCTAACTCACCTGCGAGTGGGAGCCCTGCTCTAGTGATAACAGGCCTCACAGGGAGATGTGTGTGTCTTCATCGCTCATGAGAACACATTCAATGAGTGAAAACAAATATGTTTGTGTGTGTGTATGCGTGTGTACACACACACACAAGTGGCGGGCGCTATGCACAGCATTGAGTTGGGTTCCATGATTCACTCCCTGATGATAAATACACGCAGCAGTGCAATGCAAACAGGCGTCCCTCAAGGCGGCCTCAACAGTCGACCTCCTCTCTCTCCCATCCCTTCTCCGACTACATTCATCACATCCCGGCTCTGGGACGGGTAGCCGTTACACCTTTGATTCCCTCTGCCCTGCACAGACCCCTGAGAAGGCACACAAGAAATCCATTATATAAAAAATGTTATTTAAGCTGTGTACCTATTTCACAAAAGTGTTGTGTAGCGGTCGCTACAAATCCAGGTGGAAACCGGCAAACCAATCACAGCAAACCTGTGTAATAGAGAGGAAAGGTCCAGAAGGAGCATCCATTGGCATGGAGCCGCATCACAGCCCTATTGCATTAGTCTGCTGCAACAAGGCTCTTCAAGAGCCAAGAAGAATTCCACTAATGCATCTGACATTTCACGGCAAGCCGGCAGAGCGGTTACACAAAGGAGAGAGAGAGAGAGAGAGAGAGAGAGAGAGAGAGAGAGAGAGAGAGAGAGAGAGAGAGAGAGAGAGAGAGAGAGAGAGAGAGAGAGAGAGAGAGAGAGAGAGAGAGAGAGAGAGAGAAAGAGAGAGAGAGAGAGAGAGACCCCATCTCTCTGCATTGTGTTCCTGCAACTCAGCGATTGTCTGCATGTCTTCTGAAATCCGGCCCCTGCTTTCCATCTCCTCCTCTGTGTTGTTGTTCCTCTCTCCATAGTCTCCGGTGGAGCGCTATAGAAAACACATCGTTTTGTTGTGGCTTCCTGCGATTCGTCACACGGCGTTACTACACCCCACCCCCCACCCCCCAGCCCCCCCCGAGTGCCTTTCATCTATACGTGTGCTGTGCTTATACCGCTCCATGATAAAGGAAAATACAGTTTCTAAGCTTTCATCAGGGAGCCAGGGAACCCCGTGCCAAGCCTCCAGTGGATATGAAACGCACACTAGTGTTTAACAGGCGCAGCTTAGCGCCCTGAACAACAGCAATGTTTATCATCATCTCACCGGCTGTTTGAGCATCTCCTGGGTGGGGCGGGGTGAGGGGGGGGGGGGGTGACGAGACAGCTGAGAAGACAACTGTTTGCAGTGGAGAGAGACACCTCCACCGACGGAGGCTTGAAGAGGCAGGTTTGCACTTTGGGGCGTCTCTCTCTCTCTCTCTCTCTCTCTCTCTCTCTCTCTCTCTCTCTCTCTCTCTCTCTCTCTCTCTCTCTCTCTCTCCCGCCCTCCCTTACTCACTCCCTCACTCCCTTACTCCCTCCTCCCTCACTCACTCACTCCCTCCCTCCCTCCCCCCCATACACACACACACACACCATAAACCACAGAAGAGGCAGGTTGCACGTTGGGGCGTCTCTCTCTCTCTCTCTCTCTCTCTCTCTCTCTCTCTCTCTCTCTCTCTCTCTCTCTCTCTCTCTCTCTCTCTCCCTCCCTTACTCCCTCCCTTACTCCCTCCCCCTCTCCCCCCCCCCCCCATACACACACACACACACAACATAAACCACAGAACCACAAACAGCATTCTAAAGCGTGCTGACTGATCATGTCGGCCCTCTGATTGCAACCGGATGAAATATTCATGAAGCGTTGAACTTGTAATCATCATCATCACGGCTGCACCACAGCGATAGCATTAGCCGCTCTACGTCTTAGTGGGCTTAACCCTGGGGGTGGGGGGGAGACAAGGAGTCACTCCCCAGATTGATGGGTATTGGATCAGAATCCTGGGGGGGTGTGGGGGGGGTGGGGGGGGGGGGTCAAGGTGAGAGCCAGGAGGGAGGGAGGGAGGGAGGGAGGGAGGGAGGGAGGGTTCTGGGTTCTGTCGAAGGGGGAACATGGCGAGGAGGAGGGAGCAGGAGCAGGCCATTTGCATACTGAGTGTCATTTAGTGGTATGTATATCACAGGAGGAGACGGACCATTCACCCGCTCATCGCCGTGCCGTTAGCCGAACGGCTCGCGCTCATCTGCTGACCGAGTGTACGAGGAACGGCACACTGGGTAACCTTCTTGGTTTTGCTCCAAGTCGCTGGTGTCCTTGAGCGACTTGCCTCAGCCAGAAGAGCGTCCTGGCCGAGTGAGGCCTTCACTGGGGTCCAGAGGAGTCCTGGGCTGAGAGGCGGAGGGCCACGGGGTCACGGGGGTCACTTCAGAGAGTCCCATCTTCACAAACCCCAACGAGGAGGCTCTCAGAGAGGGCTAACTGTGTAGAGATGGTCTGGCGCTAAGCCCTTCTCAGCGGTTAATTAAATCACGTCACAACTGCTAATTGGTGCGCCAGCGCTTTAGAGAATATGTTTTAACGGTTTAAGATGGAAAAATGATTGCCACAGCCGCTAATGTATTTCTCTTGCTTTAAAAGTGTACTCGAGTAAGAACGGATCAGAATTAATTGCATCAAATCCGATCGGGTGGTACACGACAACATTTCAAAGAACTAATGGCCTATTTTGGACTATTTTGTGGCTGGGAGAAAACAAGACGTGCAATTCTGAAATAATTATTCTGAGTGGGTGAAGCAACGGAGGAGCGAGCGCTGCGTCCCAGGAGGACCAGGGCTGCATCCGTCATTTGCACAAAGTGATGGACAGGAAGTTTTCTTGCACTGCTTAATGTTTTCCCTTGGATGTAAGACACGGTTACTTATTGCACGGATATATGCAATACGTGGTCCTTCCCTCTGCTTCCCTCTACCAATCTAGGGATTCAACTGGTTGTTCTTGTACCTTCACACTGGTTCTGCTCTTGGAGGCTTGTGAGGAAGAAAATGCACACATGCCTTCTTAGTAGTTATCTTGTCCACCTAGGTTAAATTAACATATTCTAAGTTGTTTTGGACAAAAGCATCTGCTAAATCTTAAATGGACTACATTTATATAGTGCTTTCACCCAAAGCACTTTAAAATGATTGCCTCACATTCACACACCGACGGCAGTGTCAGCTGCCATGCAAGTAGACAGCCATCTGGTCAGGAGCAGTTAGGGTTAGGGTGTCCTGCTCAGGGAGACCACGACTCCTGGCTTCAGGGGAGGAGCCGGGGGATCGAACCGGCAACCGGTACCATCTCTACATCATTCCCAGGAGCCTCGGCGTCGCTGCATCAGCTCACCTGCTTCCTTGGAGAGCTGCTGGAAGGCCTCCACCCCTTTCTCCCCGTAGCTGCCCTCTGAGGCCACGGTGCAGACGTAGCTCCAGCCCAGCGAGCGGATGATGTCCACCATGGCCTGCGCCTGGAAGGAGTCCGGGGGCACCACCCGCGAGAAGAAGTCGTAGCGTCGGTCGTCACTCAGCTCCGGGGCGGTCGACCCATAGCTGATCTGAGGGATCTAGAGAGAGAGAGAGAGAGAGAGAGAGAGAGAGAGAGAGAGAGAGAGAGAGAGAGAGAGAGAGAGAGAGAGAGAGAGAGAGAGAGAGAGAGACAGACAGACAGACAGACAGACAGACAGACAGACAGACAGACAGACAGACAGACAGACAGACAGACAGACAGACAGACAGACAGAGAGAGAGACAGTGAGAGACACGCAAAGAGAGACAGAGAGACAAAGAGAGAGAGATGAAGAGAGAGACAAAGAGAGACAGGGAGAGAGAGAGAGAGAGAGAGAGAGAGAGAGAGAGAGAGAGAGAGAGAGAGAGAGAGAGAGAGAGAGAGAGAGAGAGAGAGAGAGAAAGAGAGGAAGGTAGGGGTGAGGAGAGGGTGAGGAGAGGGTGAGGAGAGGGTGAGGTGGGGGGTTATTACATTGTTTACGGGAGCATTAAGTCACGATGTTAGTTTCTTCGGTTGCCAGGGCGACCAAAGATCCCGACGTATCACATTCCCACAGACTGTGTTATAAATACACGGCAGAACATCACGGGTGTTACTGCAGTTTGTGATGAGATTTCACCGCGCAGAGACGGAAAAAAAAACATTATTACATTTTTTCATACATTTTCATATTCCCCGGTATTATATTCCATCTGGGATAAAGACTGAGGCCGTCCATTCCAGAAGGACGGCGTGTAACTTCAGTCTAAAACAGGAGACGACTGAAACGCTGCTGATGTCCAGGGACTCATTTCATGGAGTGGCGTTTCTCTCCTTCTGGATCAGTCTCTCACCACAGCGTGTGGGTGGGCCTTTCAATGAAGGTAGAACATCTCAGCACAGATGAACGTGGAGTAGAATAAACGGGATGGCATGCAGGATATAAATAGCATCGTGCGGTCCCTCTACCGTTTAACAACCCTGGTGTAAAGTACGCCTTGATTCATAAGATGGAGTAAGATCAGGTAACACGAACGTCTTGGTTACAGTGTAGTTACACGTGTTCTTCGCAACGTAACAACCGGTACCTGGCATGTACACAATGCGATGGAACAGGTCTGATCCTAACGTTACCTTCCTGGCGTGGCACTGGCTGCTTCTCACCTTAACCGGCCAGGAATGCTCAAGTCTGTTGAGACCTGAAACACCTGGGCTCTGCCGAGGTGCCCTTGAGCAAGGCACCAGACCCCTACCCTGCTCCCCAGGCGCTGTGTATACATGTAGCTGACCAATGCTCCTAATACTAGGATGGGTTAAATGCAGAGGAACTAATGTCACTGTGTGTGTGCGTGTCGTCATCATCCTCATCGTCATCATGCTGTCGGTCGCCTAGTGACTAAGACGGCTTCAAATTAAATAATACATTTTCAATAATAATAAAGAGGATTCAATCCTCCAGATTTAGTTTTTTGGATTTTTAACTTGAACCCCGTGAGCAAACTGTGGCGTCACGTGACCTTACATAACATTGTTACATATGAAGTACGTGCTCATTACTTATACGGTAGTTACGTGACCTTACATAACATTGTTACATATGAAGTACGTGCTCATTACTTATACGGTAGTTACGTGACCTTACATAACATTGTTACATATGAAGTACGTGCTCATTACTTATACGGTAGTTACGTGACCTTACATAACATTGTTACATATGAAGTACGTGCTCATTACTTATACGGTAGTTACGTGACCTTACATAACATTGTTACATATGAAGTACGTGCTCATTACTTATACGGTAGTTACGTGACCTTACATAACATTGTTACATATGAAGTACGTGCTCATTACTTATACGGTAGTTACGTGACCTTACATAACATTGTTACATATGAAGTACGTGCTCATTACTTATACGGTAGTTACGTGACCTTACATAACATTGTTACATATGAAGTACGTGCTCATTACTTATACGGTAGTCACGTGACCTTACATAACATTGTTACATATGAAGTACGTGCTCATTACTTATACGGTAGTTACGTGTAAGTACCAGTGTAATTCCACTGTAACAGGGCACTGTAATGGAATGTGTAACCACCTGTTTGTGGGATTACATCTGTCTGTTTACAGAATTGTTGGTGGTGAGATGACTTATGGACCAAGGAGCGGTTGATTTGATTTTGGCGCAGATCCGGATCTAAATCCAGATCCAGGAGACATTTTGGTGTGGCGGAGGTGTGCGCTCGACTGAGTGCTCTCCAGTTTTTATTTTTGTATTTTATTTGCTGATCAATAAAAACGGTCGTGTGAGTTCCTGACCCCCCACCCCATCGTCCATGGCAACCCACTGGTGTATTTCAGTCAACATCCAGAACACTGGCCTCTCCATCCCATCCCTCACCCACTCCAACACGCACGGTAACAGAGGCTCCGTTTAAACGCTATCCATCTCCTCAACGAGGAGACGAGACACAGCAGGACGCCGGGGGAGGAGGAACACAGGAATGAGGACATGATGGCTTCATCCTGGTAGGACCGGGCTAGACACGAGGAGAGGGGTCCCTCTTAAAGTATGGCCCCCTTGGTATAGTTTTACAAATATCTTTCAAGTAGCAAAACACAACCCAACCTGCTCCTGTGAGCGCTGCTTAAGAACGCGGCCGGAGGTGAAGTCGCACTGAGTTATCGAAAAGATGAATTTAACGCGCCAGGTTAGTACAAGTACGAACAAAAGACATGCAAAGCCAAAAGCCAAACAGCGTTTTTAACAAACAAAAATACTAGCTTTGTAAATGATGCTCCGCCAGTCTGTGTGTGTTTTGTGGGTGTTTTGTGGCCCAGTAATCGCAGCAGTATCTGTGCTGCCGTGAAGCACGACTCCTTCCAACGCTCGGTGGATTGGTTGGTCAGGATCCCATCTTCACCGGTGCTCAGCTGGAGAGCTTATGGGATTTCACTTCCAGGATATTATCTGCCTTTCTTCTTCTTGATGTTTGTTTGTTGTTTATCTGTTGATGTTTCTCTCATAGACCTCAGCTATGCGTTAGTCTTCATAGATTACATTTAGATTATTTTTTTGTATAACTATCGGTTATTTGTGTGCTTTGCTTGCTAATTATTACCATAACCCTTTAGTATTAAAGTGTAAATCTTCTTTTATATTAATATAAAAAATAATTTAATATCATTTATATTAAAACATGCCAAAGGTTGTATGCATGGGGTGTGCACTTCCATGCATTGAGGAGATCTGTAGGACCAGATGTCGGAAGAAGGCCATTTCAATCACTAAGGACTGCAACCCCCCTGGGCTCATCTCTTAGTAAACCAGCAGGTTTAAGGACAGTTTTTATCCACAGGCAGTGCTGCAGCGATCATAAGATAGTCATTAACATTACACTGTCATACTTTGCTGGACTTTCTGAACTCATTACAGTTACTGCACTGTATGTATTGATACTGCTGCACTACTGGCACTTTAAATGCTTTTAAATATTTTTGCAAAACATGGAAATATCATCCGTCACTTTATTGTTCTTTTTAAGTTCATCTTCATTGTGTATATTGTATATGTCTTTTTTATAGTATTGTTTTATAAATTCACACTGCGGGAGGGAATGGGAGCAAGCGTTCCATTGTACGTGTTGCAAATGGCAATAAAACATCTTGTATCTTGTAAAGGTGCACACCTTAAAGCTGAGAGTCCCTGACTGTACAAACACAATGATTCCAATAAAATACCTCCAATTCTTTGCTCCTCTCTGGAAAGATATATAATAATATAATATACAGCATAATATATAATAATATAATATACAGCATAATATATAATAATATAATATACAGCATAATATATAATAATATAATATACAGCATAATATATAATAGAGAAGATGAGCCGACGTGGAAGGACGTGAGTTTGTAATTTAATGATAAATGGATTAAATGAACGGCTTCCACAAAATTGATTATGTCTTCCTCAGAAGATTAGAAGCTCTGCACTTTGCAGCTTCTGGTCACCTTTGCTTGATTGATTCGCAAAACTGCATCAATCAATTAAGCTTCAACAAAATCCAGCTTTGTACTGCAGACCTGCTGATAATAAATGGACCAGAGTGAGGAATTCAGGAACATTCACTCTATAAACTGACTTCATGAACAATTTATGTTTTAAATAATACATCTTAATAAACAGCCAAATCCACACCAAGTCACCAGTCTATCCTGTTAAACAGGTTGAAATATTGGATTTACTTAGAATTCTTCTTCTTCTTTGTTTCATTATTCTGATTATTATAATTCTTCTTCTTCTTCTTCTTATATATGAGATAAATCATGTGTTAATCATGTATTAATATCACAATGATTAAGATGGGGAGCCAGAGGGGATTTCATGTTCCCTTCGGGAATGGGGACATGTTGGTGTGTGAGTGTTTGCTAACAACAACACGTCCCCTCTTACAGGTGGTCTGAAGATGGTACAGGTGATATCCTGTCCCCGTGTTGTTGGCCCTGATGGAGGTTCTGATGGAGGTGAGGTTGACCAGCAGCCGCCCCGCCCTGGAGCTCGGTCAACAACAGCAAATTGAACTCTTCCATACAGACCAAACAGGTCTGTAGACGACGCCATTTCCCTGGCACTACACATGGCCCTGCAGCACCTAGACAGGAGGGACACCTACGTTAGACTGCTGTTCATTGACTACAGTTCGGCGTTCAACACCATCGTTCCCTCCAAGCTGGTCCTGAAACTGAGGGACCTAGGTCTGGGCTCCCCCATCTGTAACTGGATTATGGACTTCCTGACGGGTAGGCCTCAAGTGCTGAAGATTGGGAACAACATCTCATCCACTCTGGTCCTCAACACCGGAGCACCCCAAGACTACTGCCTCAGTCCCCGGCTGTACTCTATACACACATGACTGTACTGCCACACGCAGCAATAATCGGATTATCAAGTTTGCAGACTATACCACATCGGATCATCGGCCTGATAAGCAAGGGCGACAAAACAGAGTACAGAGATGAGGTAGTCCAGCTGACGCAATGGTGTGAGGACAACAGCCTCGCACTGAATGTCAGCAAGACTAAGGAGCTCATCATGGACTTCAGGAGCCACCGGGGCACCCACTCCACCATCGGCCTGGACGGGACACCGGTGGAAGTCGTCAGCTGCTTCCGTTTCCTTGGGCTACAGATTTCCGATGACCTGGCGTGGACCTGCAACACGGAGATCATGCTGAAGAAGGCACACCAGCGCCTCTATGCTCTGTGGTGCCTCAGAAAAAGCGGAATAGGCCAGACGTGGCTAGTGAACTTCTACCGTGGCCCCGTAGAGAGCGACACCACTGCACGGGACAAGAAAGCCAGATGTCGGAAGAAGGCCATGTCCATCATAAAAGACTGCAACCACCCTGGGCTCCATCTCTTCTCCCCCCTACCGTCTGGTCGCCGGTTGCGCAGCATCCTTACAGCAAGGACTACCAGGTTTAAGGATAGTTTTTATCCCCAGGCAGTGACCTACTGAACTGCTAGGAGTGCTGCCACTTTCACTTTTATAACATTGTCATTAACATTACACTTACATACTTTGCTGGACTTTCTGGACTCATCACAGTTACTGCCCTGTACTGTACTGTATTCATGATGCTGCAGCACTACTGGCACTTTAAATGCTTTTAAAGATTTTTGTAAAACAAACCAAAAAACATGTGCATTCAACACATGTATTTATATTTTTATGGTGTTGTTTTGTAGATGTATACTGTGGGAGGGAATGGGGAGGAAGCATTCCTCTGTACTTGTTACAAATGGCCAATAAAATATCTTGTATCTTGTATCGTGTATCTTGTAAGAGACAGAAACGTATTCAAAACCTTTATCTATTTATTTTTAACATTACAATTACCTTGGGCTGATGCCTGGCCCTGCCTGTCATTTGCAGTATAAATCAGGGTTAGGATCGTGATGGCTAACGGCCCGGCTCGCTCTGGAATGTATCAGGGCTGACAGGATCGATGCCATGACAACACAGAGGTCTGTTATAGGGGACGCTGTCTTATTGATCGGCCACCACCAAGTACCAAGTGTTCTCCAGCTCCATTGCTGAATACCAATACAAGACTTACCAGGGATAGAGAGAGAGAGAGAGAACCAGACAGACAAATAAAGAGAGAGAGGCAGACAGAGAGAGACAGACAGACAGACGGGGAGAGAGTAGAAAGAGGAATAGGGGCAGCAATCTGCTTACTGACATTAAATGAGAATTTGACGAGGTGACAGAGAGACAGAGAGAGAGAGAGAGAGAGAGAGAGAGAGAGAGAGAGAGAGAGAGAGAGAGAGAGAGAGAGAGAGAGAGAGAGAGAGAGAGAAAGAGACATACAGACAGAGAGAGAGAGAGACTGACAGAGAGAGAGAGAGACTGACAGAGACAGAGAGAGAGACAGAGAAAAAGAAAGAGAGAGAGAGACAGACAGCCAAAGAGAGAAAGAGAGAGACAGACAGACCGACAGACGGAGAGAGAGTAAAAAGAGGAATAGGGCAGCAATCTGCTTACTGACATTAAATGAGAATTTGACGAGGGCTGTTTAAGAGAAAAGGTGAAGAAGTGAGATTATGTAAAGGTTAGCGACCGTCACTGCAGCGTTATACCGCTCAGGGAACATAATTAGTGTTCCTTGGCCTTTTCAACGCAATTTCCCATACGGAAGGCCACGGGCACCGTGACCAAGATGCAAAAAGCCAGCTAAGGATATGAAGTGTTTGTCTTGCTCTAAAATATGCAAATGACAGTTACCTGGACTTCTGAGAACCACCACAATAGATTCCTATTTATATTATTGTTCAGTCCAATATATTGGATTTGTATCTTGTTTACCGATATAGGAATGTCTTCCATCATTCTTTGCCATCTGTGGTTGTTGTTTTTTGCGGACACCAAAGAGACAGCATCACACCGATTCTGGCTTCCTAATCAAATATAAAAAAGTGGGGTTTTTGTTTAAGTGATTTTTCAAACACTTCTTTCTCCTATTGCTGTTCTCCATGCTACACAACCCAGAACCTCCTCTGAGGGGGCAACCCTTCTTCTTCACAAAAGGAAAAGTTAACAGCAAAACAAGCCGTTAACTCTGAGTGACGGAGGGCTGAGTGTTCCCCGTAGAGGAAGAGGCGGTGCAGGAGATGAGGTCGTCCAGGCACAGCGTCCTGGGTCCCGGGTCTCCATTTACTGCTTGACTAGCTGCTAAGTGTATCTCCACATCACCCTGGGACACGGAGCACTCTCAGAGTGTGTCCACGGTGGACAGGTGTGTTGAAGGTGGGTTGATGTTGTGTTGATGGTGTGTTCATGTTGTGTTCATGTTGTGTTCATGTTGTGTTCATGTGTGGATGGTGTGTTCATGTTGTGTTGATGGTGTGTTCATGTGTTGATGGTGTGTTCATGTGTTGACGGTGTCTTGATGGTGTGTTAGTGTGGTGATGGTTTGTTCATGTGTGGATGGTGTGTTCATGTGTGGATGGTGTGTTCAAGTGTGGATGGTGTGTTCATGTGTGGATGGTGTGTTGATGCATTCATGGTGTGTTCATGTCTTGATGGTGTGTTAGTGTGGTGATGGTGTGTTCATGTCTTGATGGTGTGTTAGTGTGGTGATGGTGTGTTCATGTCTTGATGGTGTGTTAGTGTGGTGATGGTGTGTTCATGTCTTGATGGTGTGTTAGTGTGGTGATGGTGTGTTAGTGTGGTGATGGTGTGTTCATGTCTTGATGGTGTGTTAGTGTGGTGATGGTGTGTTCATGTCTTGATGGTGTGTTAGTGTGGTGATGGTGTGTTAGTGTGGTGATGGTGTGTTCATGTCTTGATGGTGTGTTAGTGTGGTGATGGTGTGTTAGTGTGGTGATGGTGTGTTCATGTCTTGATGGTGTGTTAGTGTGGTGATGGTGTGTTCATGTCTTGATGATGTGTTAGTGTGGTGATGGTGTGTTCATGTCTTGATGGTGTGTTAGTGTGGCGATGGTGTGTTCATGTCTTGATGGTGTGTTAGTGTGGTGATGGTGTGTTCATGTCTTGATGGTGTGTTAGTGTGGTGATGGTGTGTTCATGTCTTGATGGTGTGTTAGTGTGGTGATGGTGTGTTCATGTCTTGATGGTGCATTAATGGTGAAACTGAAGCACACCCCTAATAAGTCCTCACACTCGTAACGTGCACACACATGCAAAAAGGCTCAAGCAAATATTTGTGCAAAAATGTTGTCGACGTACACACACTACAGCCTCACCTATCAGGGGCCCCTAAAGCACAGTGTGTGTCATGGCGGCAACTGAGGGGCCCCTCAGAGCAGGAGGGGGGCCCTGTATCAAGATGGCGGACAGGCTGGTGTTCGTACACGCAACCACAGGCTCAGGTCTGAATATCTCTCCAACACCAACCCACAGAAGGGAGGCTGGGAGGGAGGGGAAAACCAACCGCTTTAAACCTCCCTTTGACTCCTCCTCATCCTCCTCCTCTCCCTGGTCCTCCTGTCAGCCCTCTCTCTCTCTCTCTCTCTCTCTCTCTCTCTCTCTCTCTCTCTCTCTCTCTCTCTCTCCCTAGCTCTCTCTCTCTCTCTCTCTCTCTCTCTCTCTCTCTCTCTCTCTCTCTCTCTCTCTCCTCTCTCTCTCTCTCTCTCTCTCTCTCTCTCTCTCTCTCTCTCTCTCTCTCTCTCTCTCTCTCTCTCTCTTTGTGTGACAGCCCATCTTCGGGCCCCCTCCACCCGCTCTGTGTCTCATAGTCCCTACACTTCAGACAGTGTGTGTGTGTGTGTGTGTGTGTGTGTGTGTGTGTGTGTGTGTGTGTGTGTGTGTGTATATGTGTGTCTGCATGCATATGTGTGTGTGTGTGTGTGTGCGTACATGTTTTTGTGTGCGTGCATGTATGTGTGCGTGTGCACGTGTGTGTGCATGTTGTGTGTGCATGCATGTGATTGTGCATGCGTGTGCGTGTGCATGTGTGTGTGTTACTTTCCCCATCTTTGCTGGTCCCCCTCTGTGTCTCCCCCCCTCCCCTCCCCTCCCTTCCTGTCAGGTGGCTAATTGAGGACACGCCTACACAGATGCGCAGCAGATACTTCCAGTGAGCTCACAGGGCTGCCAGACACACACACTGCCCCCCTCCTCCTCCTCCTCAAAAAAGTAGAAGAAGAAGAAGAAAAAACAAGACCAATCTGCCCTCAGTCATCTGCCAGACATATCAGCCACCAGCAGCCCTCCTCCAGGCTGTCTCTCTGTCTCCTGATATGCTGCCCTCCTGCAATAACCCTGCAATAACCCTGCCATCCCTCCATCCCTCCATCTCTCCATCCCTCCATCTCTCCATCCTTCCATCCCTCCATCTCTCCATCCTTCCATCCCTCCATCTCTCCATCCCTCCATCTCTCCATCCCTCCATCCCTCCATCTCTCCATCCCTCCATCTCTCCATCCTTCCATCCTTCCATCCCTCCATCTCTCCATCTCTCCATCTCTCCTCCATCCCTCCATCTCTCCATCCCTCCATCTCTCCATCCTTCCATCCCTCCATCTGTCCATCTCTCCATCCTTCCATCCCTCCATCTCTCCATCCCTCCATCTCTCCATCTCTCCATCTCTCCATCCTCCCTCCATCTCTCCATCCTTCCATCCCTCCATCTCTCCATCCCTCCATCCCTCCTTCCATCCATCCCTCCATCCATCTCTCCATCCCTCCATCCCTCCATCCCTCCTTCCATCCATCCCTCCATCCATCTCTCCATCCCTCCTTCCATCCATCCCTCCATCCATCTCTCCATAGCTCCTTCCTCCCTCCTCCTCCTCCCACCTCCTCCTCCTCCTCCTCCTCCTCCTCCTCTACCTCCCTCCTCCTCCTCCTCTTCCTCTTCCTCCTCCTCCTCCTCCCACCTCCTCCTCTTCCTCCCACCACCTCTACCTCCCTCCTCCTCCTCCTCCGCCTCCCACCTCCTCCTCCTCCGCCTCCCACCTCCTCCTCCTTCATGCTCAAGTATTGCACCTCTTGACTTGTTTAGCGTGATGTTTCACTCTGCTTCTTAACCAGCGTCCCCGGCGACCCAGCCATTCCTGCATCGCCCACAGCTCTCTCTCTCTCTCTCTCTCTCTCTCTCTCTCTCTCTCTCTCTCTCTCTCTCTCTCTCTCTCTCTCTCTCTCTCTCTCTCTCTCTCTCTCTCTCTCTCTCTCTCTCTCTCTCTCTCTCTCTCTCTCTCTCTCTCGCTCCCTGCCGTAGCTCTCTCCAGCTTGCTACATGCTAGGTGGGTAGGGCTACATCTTCTCACCACTACCACCACCCTCCACCACCACCCTCGCTACTCCTCGTCTTCTCTCTTCTATCCCTCCCTCCCCTCCCCCCCCTCCCCGGTCCCCTGGGCAACCGGAGGCTGAGCGCCTGGGTCCCAGCCACCGTATTTTAACACCCTGCAGGTCTCCTCCACGGGGAGAGAGGAGCCGGCTCTGACTCACCAATCCCATGTTTGACCGAGGGAGGGAGAGGCACACCAGGGCTCGTGTGGGAGGGAAGAATGTGGAGCTCACAAAGAGAACAGAAACCTGGTGGTCGACCTGCATTCACCAGCTAACTAGCATCGCTGCTGTACCAAACGTACCACAGCTTCAAAGGAATCTCCCACCTCCCCTTCCTTCCTTTATATATATATATATATATTTGTGTACAAGACCACACTGCAGTAGCAACACTCCAGGCTTGAAGCTCCATGCTTATTATGAACCCTAGAATCTCTTGAAGTACTCATTCTCATTTTTTGGACAGACTAGACAAAACGGTTCAAGGCAGACTGTGTGTGTGTGTGTGTGTGTGTGTGTGTGTGTGTGTGTGTGTGTGTGTGTGTGTGTGTGTGTGTGTGTGTGTGTGTGCCTGTGTGCGTGTGTGTATGCATGTGTGTGTTTTGTGTGTGTGTGTGCATTGTGTGCGTGTGTGTGCGTGTGCATGTGTGTTTTATGTGTGTGTGTGTGCGTGTGCATGTGTGTTTTGTGTGTGTGTGTGCATTGCGTGCTGTGTGTGTGCGTGTGCATGTGTGTGTTTTGTGTGTGTGTGTGCATTGCGTGCGTGTGTGCGTGCATGTGTGTTTTATGTGTGTGTGTGCGTGTGTGTGTTTTGTGGTGTGTGTGCATGCGTGCTGTGTGTGCGTGTGCATGTGTGTGTTTTGTGTGTGTGTGTGCATTGCGTGCCTGTGTGTGTGTGCATGTGCATGTGTGTGTTTTGTGTATAGTGCCCATTCTGGCCCAGGTGCTGGCAAGCCTCTCCAGCCTCCCCAGTGTGACGGGAGCCCACAGCGCTGTGTTCTTATCAAATGTGTTCCTTTCTATCCACAGGCCATCCCACTACTGACACTCCTGACTCCTGAGTGAACCTCAGTACACTAACGCACAGCAGTCTGCAGTGTGCTGCTCTCACCTCTTGATCTTGTTGTTTTTTCTTCTCTTCATTACTTATGAAACAACAATATGAAACATATTATTCAGCTGATCAAAAAATCATAAATAATAATTTGCGGGGCACCAAGGAGCCCGTATGGTAATGTCAACACCTGGGAGCATGGGAGAGGAACAGGATTGCATCCCAATGTGTGTGTGTGTGTGTGTGTGCCTCTAGTGACAGGATAGGGTTTGAATTACTGTCAGCACATACAGTATATACACAGTATATATATATATATATATATATTTATATATATATATATATATATATATATTTATTTATATACCGTTTTATATATATATATATATATACTGTCTATTCTCTGTGCACGGGTTATGTACCTGTGTGTGTGTGTGTGTGTGTGTGTGTGTGTGTGTGTGTGTGTGTGTGTGTGTGTGTGTGTGTGTGTGTGTGTGTGTGTGTGTGTGTGTGTGTGTGTGTGTGTGTGTGGTGTGTGTGTGTGTGTGTATGTATGTGTATGTATGTGTATGTGTTTGTGTGTGTGTGCCTGTGTGTGTTAACACACACCACTACATCAGACAGCGGGGGACGGTGTGTGTGTGTGTGTGTGTGTGTGTGTGTGTGTGTGTGTGTTGTGTGTGTGTGTGTGTGTGTGTGTGTGTGTGTGTGTGTGTGTGTGTGTGTGTGTGTGTTGTGTGTTGTGTGTGTGTGTGTGGTGTGTGTGTGAGTGTGTGTGTGTGTGTGTTGTGTGTGTGTGCTAACACACACCCCTTCATCAAACAGCGGGGGCCGGTCAACACCACAACGCCTGCCTTGCCTCATTTGAGGTGGCGGTTCGTCATTCTCTTGCCCTGATGGATATTTTACCGAAGGAAGGGGGAGGAGGAGGAGGTCCTCCATCTCCTCCTGCTGCAGCCGTCCTGACCGCCGTCCCCATGATCCTTCTTCTTCCTTCCTCCTGAAAACCCTGCCTTATCTCTTCCCTCCTTCACCACCACCTCCTCATCCCTCCCCCCTTTACTCTCTCTCTCCCCCTCCAGCTCTCCTGTCTCTCGCCTCACTCCCCTCTACCACCACCACCCCCAGTCCCTTCTGGCCCTTTAGTCTCTCTCTCTCTCTCTCTCTCTCTCTCTCTCTCTCTCTCTCTCTCTCTCTCTCTCTCTCTCTCTCTCTCTCTCTCTCTCTCTCTCTCTCTCTCTCTCTCTCTCGTTTCCACCCTTTACCCTCCTCCTTCTCCTTGCTCGCCCCCCTCCCACACCACCTTCTCATCCTTCCCCCCCTTCCCCTTTTACTCTCTCTCTCTCTCTCTCTTCCCTCCCCTCTGATCTTATCCCTCCCACCTCACCCCCCACCTCACCCCCCTCCTCCTCCAGTAGGACCATCTAATTACTTCCTGATGCCCCCCCCCCTCCTCCCCCAGCCACACTCTGCATGGCTCGCCTAAGATGCATGTAGCTGACTGTAATAAAATAAAACATGGATGAATCGGCTTGCCAAGGAGAGAGGGAGGCACAGAGAGAGAGAGAGAGAGAGAGAGAGAGAGAGAGAGAGAGAGAGAGAGAGAGAGAGAGAGAGAGAGAGAGAGAGAGAGAGAGATAGAGAGAGAGAGAGAGAGAGAGAGAGAGAGAGAGAGAGAGAGAGAGGATACCGAGAGCCTAAACCTGGCAGTACAAACATATTTTGTTGCACAACACCCGGCAACAAAAAACGATGAGTTTCAATCTCCCCCCACTCCCATTCCGCCGGCCCTCTGTCTGCCGTGTATTTGTAGCTGTCTGAGCCATAAGCGTGTGCACTTATAGATCAGACCGCGGGGACAGAGGGTTACTACAGACAGAGGGTTACAGAGGGTTACTACAGACAGAGGGTTACAGAGGGTTACTACAGACAGAGGGTTACAGAGGGTTACTACAGACAGAGGGTTACAGAGAGTTTACTACAGACACATAGGGCTGGGGTTTGAGGTGCAGGGCGTGGTGTGAATGCATAAGGCAGTGGGGCCGCCATTCACCTCCATACCATGGTGGCGCCGTCAGCGCTGGCGGTGGTGCTGGTGGTGGCATGGCGTCCAATGGATCAATTTCTATTTCACTTCCAATCAAAAGATAATTTAAACATGAGACGTTGGGGGGGGGACGTCACGACGATTCCCCCGAATCCCTGAAGGAACGGATCATTTTGAGCCACGAGTTCCGCTTCTCACATTTGGCCATTGAGACGATACATTCTCCATTTTCTACAGTTTCTGCTTCAGCTATGATAGTAGTGATTGCATCGAATTGCTTGCGTAATTCAACACACAACACAAACCCTTAATCTTTCAATCGAATAGAGTATTAGACAGACTAATCACCCTATTGTGGTATAATTGTCTGTTGTTACAGCTCCGTTCCTTAATACACTACCTAGACCTGCTGTGATATACCCACGAAAACATCGCAAACAAAAGGTGATTGGAATCCACCTGAGTGATAAAGCATGTAGCTCCTCATGCCTGGCAGGGCTGCTATCTCCTCCTCTTGGAGATTTTGCACACGTATTATAGTACTGAGAGATTTGTGGCCCGGCCCTCTCTCTCCCCTCTGCCCCGTCCCTGGGCCCTCGTCTGCTCCGGGCGAAGCCGGTGGAATACATCACCCGCGGGTGAAACCTCCCTCTCCCTGGTCCTCAACTCCCTGGCTCTATACCCCACGCTTCACGCTGGTGGTCTTGATGTACGCCGGCCGGCCTCTCGCTCGTAAACCGCCAAGCAAGGGGCGTTGCTTTGTTTGTTTTCGTTCCCCCGTTTTTATGCTTGGAACAATGGAAACAGAGTGGGCGGCGTGTTTACCTCCAGACAACGGATGTTAATTCATCGCAGCGTGGTGTCTCGACTAATGGGCAGCGGATGATTTAAGTACCGCCCGCGTTTCAAGTTAACACACACACGCTTCACGTGTCTCCTGTCAAATGTCAGCGGTGGTGCGATGGTAGTAGTGGAGGTGGTGGTGGGTGGTGGTGGTGGTGGGTGGTGGGGGTGGTGGTGGAGGTGGTGGTGGTGGTGGTGGGGGTGGTGGTGGTGGTGGGTGGTGGAGGTGGTGGTGGTGGTGGTGGGTGGTGGGGGTGGTGGTGGGTGGTGGGTGGTGGTGGTGGGTGGTGGTGGGTGGTGGTGGTGGTGGTGGTGGTGGTGGGGTGCAGTGGTGGTGGATGGTGGTGGTGTGGTGGGGTGCAGTGGTGGTGGTGGTGATGTGGTGGTGGTGGTGGTGGTGGTGGTGTTGAGTGGTGGTGGTGGTGCTGGTGGTGGTGGTGGTGGTGGAGGTGATGGTGGTGGAGGTCGTGTTGGTGGTGATGGGGGGGTGTAGTGGTGGTGGTTGGGGTGTGGTGGGGGTGTGGTGGAGGGGATGTAGCGTGACAGTGGTGGAGGTGGTGTAGTGGTGGTGGTTGGGGTGTGGTGGGGGTGTGGTGGAGGTGGTGTAGGGGTGGTGGTTGGGGTGTGGTGGGGGTGTGGTGGAGGTGGTGTAGGGGTGGTGGTTGGGGTGTGGTGGGGGTGTGGTGGAGGGGATGTAGCGTGACAGTGGTGGAGGTGGTGTAGGGGTGGTGGTTGGGGTGTGGTGGGGGTGTGGTGGAGGGGATGTAGCGTGACAGTGGTGGAGGTGGTGTAGGGGTGGTGGTTGGGGTGTGGTGGGGGTGTGGTGGAGGGGATGTAGCGTGACAGTGGTGGAGGTGGTGTAGGGGTGGTGTGGTGGAGGCGGGGCACAATCCCAGTCCCAGACTCGGAGATGCGTACGAGGCTACAAGATCAGACCATTACCCTGGGTGACGCTAACCAGCCGTAATGGGGATGAGCCGGTGCTCCCGGGGACGATTGAACTGTCTCTCCTCCAACCTCCGACGGGAGAATGGCTCTCTCCCCTCGCAGCCCGGGGGTTGGCGTGCTGAGGATATTCTGCCAACCAGCTCCTGCATGCTGGTGTGTAAGTGACAGCTTGGGGGCAGAGTGATCCGGGCTCCGAATTAATTTACATTGTCACCGTGGAAACGTAGACATCCAAAACAGCTGGGGGAAAATTCTAATCTGTAGATAGGCTATTTTGGATATTTAAAATGTCAAATATAACAAACGGCTATTTTCCGAAAACCCATAAAATTGGACCAGTCCACCAGAACATTACAGGAGAACGGAATGAATGTTATCTACCATGCAGCCCTGACGAGTTTCAAACCCACCATACAACAGGGTATTGGAAGTTTAACTTTAGGAGGAGCAATATCTAAATGTGTCTGGGAAGAGAACCACCGTGTCCCCTTGTGTTCCCTTAAACAGATGGAACCAATGAAATAGGTTTGTACAACGTTTCCCCGCCCATTCGTTCATCGCATCTAAAATACTGCCTCAATATATTTGATGTACAAATGGCCTTGTTGGGAGGAACATTATTATTATTATTATTTACATGAATAAATGACATGTTTTCTGGAGGTTCTTGGATTAGATAGTAAACTAATTGCAGTCCTCCAGGGGGCTTGGTGGGTGAGCTGTAAAACACGGCAGGACTTTCTGAGTTTTCGACGATCGATTTTACTGGCCATCTGTGCCAACAGAAAAATAGTGACATTTTCTATGTTTGTTGATTGTTTGCAATTTGCGCACTAATGACACACCGTGGTTTAATTGGTTACAGAAAAAATATTTAGCGAAAGGAGAAGCGAGCAAAGTAATCAGGCAGGATTGAGTCTAGTGGTGGGGTCCCTCGAGAAGTACAGCAGCTGCACAACCACACCAAGAAAGATGGAAGACATGATTGAAGGCCGGTGATCCAGGGAGAGATGGACCTGCACAGTTAGACTGGACCTGCACGGTTAGACTGGACCTGCACAATTAGACTAGACCTGCAGTTAGACTGGACCTGCACGGTTAGACTGGACCTGCACGGTTAGACTGGACCTGCACAATTAGACTAGACCTGCAGTTAGACTGGACCTGCACGGTTAGACTGGACCTGCACAATTAGACTAGACCTGCAGTTAGACTGGACCTGCACGGTTAGACTGGACCTGCACAGTTAGACTAGGCCTGCAGTTAGACTGGACCTGCACGGTTAGACTGGACCTGCACAGTTAGACTAGACCTGCAGTTAGACTGGACCTGCACGGTTAGACTGGACCTGCACAATTAGACTAGACCTGCAGTTAGACTGGACCTGCACGGTTAGACTGGACCTGCACAATTAGACTAGACCTGCAGTTAGACTGGACCTGCACGGTTAGACTGGACCTGCACAGTTAGACTAGACCTGCAGTTAGACTGGACCTGCACGGTTAGACTGGACCTGCACAATTAGACTAGACCTGCAGTTAGACTGGACCTGCACGGTTAGACTGGACCTGCACAGTTAGACTAGACCTGCAGTTAGACTGGACCTGCACGGTTAGACTGGACCTGCACAATTAGACTAGACCTGCAGTTAGACTGGACCTGCACGGTTAGACTGGACCTGCAGTTAGACTGGACCTGCACGGTTAGACTGGACCTGCACAATTAGACTAGACCTGCAGTTAGACTGGACCTGCACGGTTAGACTGGACCTGCACAGTTAGACTAGACCTGCAGTTAGACTGGACCTGCACGGTTAGACTGGACCTGCACAATTAGACTAGACCTGCACGGTTAGACTAGACCTGCACAATTAGACTGGACCTGCACAGTTTTGACTGGACCTGCACAGTTTTGACTGGACCTGCACTGTGAGAGATGGACCTGCAGGGTGTCACATGCTGCTCAGTTCACATGACACACTTTGTAAAGCTGGGCCCGATATACTGGCCATGTTTTCTATATGATGCAGCTCTCAGAGCCTCACGCATCTACACACACACACACACACACACACACACACACACACAAACACACACACAAATGCACACCCACCACCACCACCACCCCCCCAAAAACACACACACACACACACATCATACACACATACACACGTCAAATCATATCCTATATATCCTTCATCAGGTAGTTATTGTGATGCATTCAATTATATCTCTTTCACTCTGGAAGAAGAAAACAATATGAAGGTACACTTAAGCGATCAAGGACGAGACTATTGATCCACCTCGATTGGTTCGATCGCTTCACTGATACAAAGAGCACCAGACTCATCATCGCCGATCAATCAACCCGACACCACGACCTCATCGTCCGTACGCCCCGAGCATCATCCAACCCAACCCAGGCGGGGAAACCCTCTCCGTTCACAAGACGTCAACTCCCATTGATTTCTGCTCCCCTCCAATCAGCTCCACTGTCGGATTTAGAGTTTCTCGAGTGCGACATTTGCATGTGAAAAGACTAATCCTGTCGAATGTTTCTATTGTGGAACGAGACGTGTTCCTGGCTCTGAGAGCAGGAGCATGAACACACAAGACAAGACTCTCTCTCTCTCTCTCTCTCTCTCTCTCTCTCTCTCTCTCTCTCTCTCTCTCTCTCTCTCTCTCTCTCTCTCTCTCTCTCTCTCTCTCTCTCTCTCTCTCTCTCTCTCTCTCTCTCTCTCTCTCTCTCTCTCAGTCGTGCCACGAGGAGGTGCAGAGCCAAGAGCAAACTGTCCATAATTAGATTCAGAATTCCTAATGGTCTGCACTTTCACAAGCGGGATAACAACAGACATGCAAAAAAATGAAAAAATAAATGTGACATTACAGAGGGACGTGTAGCCCAGCCTGTCGGCATGGGGATGCGCGGATGTGTAGTGGAATGCTACGGCAATGTATTACTTGTTGTGGGGAAGTTATTTCAACACGGCCCCTGGGCCTGCAGGAATAGCACAGACCGCGATAAAGAAATGACTTCACCGCGCGTCGGCGTACTGGGAGCGTGAGTGTGAGCGTGAGTGTGCACGTGAGCGTGCACGTGAGTGTGCACGTGAGCGTGAGTGTGCACGTGCAAGTGAGCGTGAGTGTGCACGTGAGCATGAGTGTGCACGTGAGCGTGCATGTGAGTGTGCACGTGAGTGTGCACGTGAGTGTGCACGTGCACGTGAGCGTGAGTGTGCACGTGAGCGTGAGTGTGCACGTGCACGTGAGCGTGAGTGTGCACGTGAGCGTGAGTGTGAGTGTGCACGTGAGCGTGAGTGTGCACGTGGGTCCCACACGACACCCACACACACACACGACTAAACTGTATGCAGATCACAATGCCGTGCACCCCGATACAACACGCAGAACGACCCTCCACATCGCCGCCACGGTGAACACTCCTAGAACGCCTACAATTTGTCTTATTGTCATCCACCAGAATGTAGGTCAAACCCGGGACGTCCCTCGGACCCTCGTGGGCCCCCGAGGGACGTCCCCCCCCACACACTCCTCCGAGCGTGTCTCCTAGGAGGATGAGGCGTGAGGCACACGAGGCCGAACTGGATCCATGCCCCCCCCCCCCACGCTGCACCAGGCCAGTGAACAACGCACACCATGGACCGCCGAACAAAAGTAGATCTGGGGTACGTGTGTGTGTGTGTGTGTGTGTGTGCTTGTTTTGGACCGCCACGATTTTCGACATCTAAGAAAGACAAGAGGGAGAGAGACCAGAGAAGGAGATACAGGGGGAAGAAGGATGGAGATAAAAGTGAGGGATAAAGATGAAAGGAAGAGAGGTTTTAAGGCATGCACATGAATTATCGGATTGAGGTCGTGGAGAGAGTGGAAATAGAGCACTTTAAGATAAGGAGGAGGGGGGTTCCCATGTGTGTGACTTTAATCAAAAGCTCTTATTTCTCTCTCTCTCTCTCTCTCCTCTCTCTCTCTCTCTCTCTCTCTCTCTCTCGACCGTCCCGTTTCTTGGAGAGGAACAGCTTGCGCGTGTTCACAGGAAGCAGCGCCTGTCAGCTGTCATGTAGCTCACTCAAATCAGCCAATGGAGGAATGGTGGTGTTGGTGATGCCAAGTGCCAGGAGGTTACAGAACGGATGAGTCAGAAAGACACAGCTACACAATCGCTAAATATACATTTCAAAACAGATTATATGAGAAAGGTATGTTCTTGTGATTTAAAGCCACAGTGTGTGTGTGTGTGTGTGTGTGTGTGTGTGTGTGTGTGTGTGTGTGTGTGTGTGTGTGTGTGTGTGTGTGTGTGTGTGTGTGTGTGTGTGTGGTTGCTTTAAGCAGCTCTGGGGCTGCACACCTGTGGTGCATCAGAATAATCAAGGCCCACAGGTTAAACCAGCCGTCCCACTCAGTGGGGGACTAACAAGTCAGCACGTACCATCTGCTCTGCTTGCTAACAACCACTGAACTCTACAGTAGACCGGTTAGCTCCTCATCACCCTGTGTACTTCATGTCGGGAGACTCTCCAAAGAAGCCATTTAAGTGGCGTGCGAGAGGAGGCCACAGCGTAGTCTATTGACCGGCCGGTGGAACTATCGCCGCTGACGCTAGGCCGAGTCTTAAAGGATAACTTAGCCGATTTCCAGCCTTATCTCCATCCTTATCTCTATCTATCTGCATAGTGAAAAACACCTGTGTATTCACCTGTGCTCTCTGTGTCTCGGGGCCGCAGCTCAGCACAGATCTCAACCACGGAACCTCGTGGTTTGATAGAGTAGGTGGTGAGGGCGCAGGCGCAGGGTGCAGCCTGAGGGAAGGAAGACAGGGCCATATGCATACACTACGGCCACATGGAAACGACACTAAGCCGCTTGAAAAGCGCCAAAGTTCCCCCTTCAGCGTGAAGGCCTAGCCTGCGGTTAGCCCAGTGGGTTCAGACGCCCTGGCGATAAAGCCCGTCGTAATGACTTTCAGTCGGGATCAGCTTATTCCTCCGAGTAGCATAGATACGTTTCCTTTCGGGAAAATGAGCGAGTGGCCCGACGTGAGGTCCTGGCACACTTCTGCGCCGCTGGCCTTAAGAGGATTGGACATAATGGGGTTTCTTCTCCTATTACTGTAACTGCTGCAGCTCCCCAGACCAATTGCACCAAACTTTTGTGGCACTGCTAACGCAGCCACATTCCACCGGCCGTTGTGCTAAGAGTCGGAGAGCAGAGATGAGACACAGACGGAGTTATTTGGAAATGGATTTTGGGGGAATAAATGTACAATGTTGTTAGAAGGAGGACAAGCTACACATCGTACGATTATGTGTAATAGCGACATCTAGAATAATATTGTGTTATTTCACTTTTGCAAATGAACAATACAAGACAATGTGAATGTAAGACACGATTGGAGTGTGTGTGTTTTTTTTTCTCTCTGTATTTCTTGAACATTTGTATGTATTTAGAGCTTCTATGTGTATATCTATATGTCTGTATTTATTTAACAGCATTACGGGACCTGAGCTAATAGCAGTGGTGTGTGTGTGGTTGTCCAGCTGTTAGTCCATTCCTAGTAGTGTCATCTCTAAGCGTGATGGGTGTGACTGTGTGTCGTCGAGTGAGGTGTGTTCCCTGTCTAGTTATTTTACTTCTACATGCTCCATTTGTCCCTTCTGCTCCAGCTGTGTCTTTTCAAGATTCAATATTTAGATTTGCCATTTGCAACAGTACAATGGAATGCTTACTACCCATTCCCTCCCCTAGTATGAATTTATATGCATTAAATGTCATTGCAATTTCTTGAGTCTTGTTTGCCGGTGGGTCCTGGTCGGAAATCCTTGTCTTCTGTTGTGCGTCAGATTAAGTGTGAAGAGCCCTGTTCTGTGTTCACCTGGTCACCCGGTCTGTGGGTTTGATCCCCACCTGATCCTGGTTGTCCTGCTTGTGGGTCACTTGTGGGTCAGGGTCTAACCTCCATGCCACTGGAAACCTGTTGTACACAGATCACCCCATCCCTTGTGTTTCTCCTAATAAACTACACCATGACTTGTATCCCCGGTGTGAATGCATATGTCACACACACTTCAGTGAGCACAACTCACGCTTCGGGAAAAGCCTCTCACTGTGAATGCCAGTGCATTTCTCACCAGCTTCATTTGATATTTGATAAGTAGGCACTTCGAGGAGCCCGACATGAATTATATATTGTGGGGAGTTTTTACGCATCTAGTGATAGAGATAAGAAGTGGCTCTTGGAGTCACCCTCAGCATTAAGGGCAATTAGTGAGCCTGGTTCCAAAGATAAGTGTTACTACACTGACACAGAACAAGGAGAAGAAGACACAAGTTGTCGGTCTGTTGTCTACTCGGGGAGAGTGTGTGTGTTTGTGTGTGCCTGCGTGCAGTGTGTGTGTCAACTCCGCTGCACACCTGTATCGCTGTGAGCGGGTACAACCGGTACAAACCTGGTTGTCAACAGCGCTGGCCGTACTCACTGTGCCCGGCGCTGAGAGCCGGGCTGACCGGGGTGAACCAAAACCCCCGGCCCCCCGCTGACCCTGGCCTCACATGGCGACACACACGCGTGTGTTTGGAACAAAGGGACGTGGGTTGAGACCTGGGACAGGTCGGCAGTGGCTGGTATTCCGCACCACACCAGTTTTATTCCCCCGCTGTTCGTCTGTCTCGGCTAAACCCGTCACACAGCCTCAAAACCCCTCTAATATATCCTAGCGTTGAGAGAAAGGAGTGAAGGTGTGAGAGCAAAGAGGCATCAAAGGCATCACTTTTCAGACAGCCGGTCCACCGGGGTCCGGTGTCCTGATACGGGCCGCAGGACGGGATGGAGGCTGTGGAGGTAATTGGTCTTTACGCTATCACTAGAAGGCCATCCAATCTGCTAGGTTAGTACCTGATGTCTAGTAGCTATCGAATGACCGTCTATGATCTATAATTATGTAAATATGAACATTTGTGTATTCTCTCAGGTGTGAGATGTGCATTTTGTGCACATCGAGGTTCTTCCACAAGGGGACACAGAACAGACCTCCTCCACACGGCATGAGGCTCACCGTGCTGGAACGAGGAGATAGTTTCTATGGAAACCTAAATGAACACCCATTGGGTGAGACAGACGGCGTCAACTCACAGGAGCCAATCAGGAGAGGCTTCCTCTTTTAAGTCGGAGCGTAAACCACCGGAGAAACAAAATACTACCACACACAAGTTAGGCTTTAGTGTTCACTCTGGAGACTGACCTCAGGCTTGCTTTACTCTGCTATTACAGTGTAGGATCAGAACAAACTGAGTCATCCTTTCAAGACGTTTCCTCCGTATCGTCTCCAAGCGTCGAACCTGAGTGAAGAACAGCTGAGAGTCTTCCAAGCGGAGACCGCAGGCCGGGGACGTCATGTGATCAAGAACGCCATTTTTTTCTGGCTGGTGTTATTTTGAGTTATATTGTTGTTGTTGCTGTTGTTGTTGCCGCGACAACAGCATCCATCGCGCTCCTCTGTTCCGGCAAGAACAGCTGTTGGCTGCGCACAGAACGGGGAACCATCCATCAAGAAAAAAATAAAACAACAAACATTGTTGGAACGGAGTCAGAAAGTTGGGCCGGTGGGGGCCCCCCCCCCCGGCCCACTTGGGGGGGAGGGGGGGCGTCAACATCTCAGGAGCAAATTGGCCTCACCATGGCAACCGTATTGATCAACACTCCTGGGGACTCGGGGGCCAGAAGAAGAAAAATCCATCCCCCGGTGCCAACGCTAACAGTTTAGCAGCCACTCATATTCTGAACAGAAAGCCATGATATTTACTACCGGAGAAGGAGAGGGGGGGGGAGGGGGGGGGGGGGGGAGGGGGGATAGAGGGGGGAGGGGGATAAGGGGGGGAGGGGGGGAGGCAGGCAATACAATCTTCATCGACTATTAAGCTTCCCGACGCTCCATTATCTCAGAGGGGGAGACGAGGAGATGAGGAACACGAGACAGAGGCAATCAGAGACGCCACGGAGAGCGGGGGGGGGGGGGGGGGGGGGGGAAGAAGGGAAGGTCTGGTTCCCCCGTCTTGATCCCTGAAGAACGGCCCGCCCGAGCGGATGCACATAATGGCTTTAGACCAAGGACGCTCTGATCACCTGTGACAGCCCGTCAGTTGGAAAGGGGGGGGGGGTGGGGGGTGAATAGCTTCTTCAACAGGTGGGGGTTGTTGTTGTCTTTGTTTGAATTCCATGACGGTGCTGGTTTGTCTGCAGGATGGATTAGGGTGCAGGATGAAAGCCAGCGCTGTGGCATCCACACGCTATTTAGGAGTCGATTACGGCGTTAGGAAGGTACACCAGGTCCTCCGAGAGCCTTTGGAGGGTGAGAACCACGCCAGCACCCCATCCGTCCTGTCACTTCATGTCCCGTTTGGATCAACAGCCGTGGTTCAGGAACGGCGGTGGATTGGGCGGTAGGGAGGCTGTCAGAGTCATCTGGTGGGGGTTTGGGTTCCGTACAGGACCCCCGTCAGCTGCCTGTTACCGGGCCATGCATGGTGCAGGTGGGTGGGGGTGGAAGGACTTTCTTTTAACCCTCAGGCGCTTGACAGGTGCTGTCCAAACTCTCCGTTCCCAGGGCTTGATTAGTACACCTCTGTCACAGCATCGCGCCCCCACCGCCCACACCACCCACACCACGCACCCACCACCCCACCACTTACACCACCCACACCACCCACACACCACTTACACCGCCCACACCACCCACACCACTCAGACCACCCACACCACTCAGACCACGCACACCACCCACACCACCCACACCACTCAGACCACCCACACCACGCACACCACCCACACCGCCCACACCACCCACACCACTTACACCGCCCACACCACCCACACCACTCACACCACCCACACCACTCACACCACTCACACCACCCACACCACCCACACCACTCACACCACCCACACCGCCCACACCACCCACCCACACCGCCCACACCACCCACACCACTCACACCACTTACACCACCCACACCACTCACACCACTTACACCACCCACACCACTTACACCACCCACACCACCCACACCACCATCAGCCTCCCCTCCAAGCTCCACCCAGTCTCCCGGCCCAAACCAGCCACACAGCTGGACTCTCACACACACTGCAGCACCTGAGGCGAGAGGAGGAGGAGGAGGAGGTTTAATAATAAGGAACATCTTCCCTCCACCCACTGCACCACCTGGTGACCCCTCGCAGGTGTGTGTGTGTGTGTGTGTGTGTGTGTGTGTGTGTGTGTGTGTGTGTGTGTGTGTGTGTGTGTGTGCATTATTGTGTGTGTGTGTGTGTGTGTGTGTGTGTGTGTGTGTGTGTGTGTGTGTGCATTATTGTGTGTGTGTGTGTGCGTGTGTGTGTGTGTGTTTGGTTTGTGTGCATGACTGTGTGTATGTGTGTGTGTGTGTGTGTGTGTGTGTGTGTGTGTGTGTGTGTGTGTGTGTGTGTGTGTGTGTGTGTGTGCGCATTATTGTATGTGTCTTTGTGCATGTGTGTGTGTGTGTGTGTGTGTTTGGTTTGCGTGCATGACTGTGTGTGTGTGTTTGGTTTGTGTGCATGACTGTGTGTGTGTGTGTGTGTGTACATTATTATATGTGTCTTTGTGCATGTGTGTGTGTGTGTGTGTGTGTGTTTGGTTTTCGTGCATGACTGTGTGTGTGTGTGTGTGTTTGGTTTGTGTGCATGACTGTGTGTGTGTGTGTGTGTGTGTGTGTGTGTGTGTGTGTGTGTGTGTGTGTGTGTGTGTGTGTGTGTGCATTTGTGTGTTTGTGCTGTGTGTGTGTGTGTGTGTGTGTGTGTGTGTGTGTGTGTGTTTGGTTTGTGTGCGTAAAATACATACTACAGATGGAGGCATGGTACCAAGCTGAAGCTCATCTTGTTGTTGTGTGCTCGAGGTGACGGCTCTGTGACCGGTTAATGGTGGGCCAAATCAATGGCCCTGGGGACACTGGTCTGCTAACCACCCGATTTGTCGCGAAAAGCAAGGCGTGTGTGTTTGTATGTGTGTGTGTGTGTGTGTGTGTGTGTGTGTGTGTGTGTGTGTGTGTGTGTGTGTGTGTGTGTGTGTGTGTGTGTGTGTGTGTGTGTGTGTGTGTGTGTGTGTGTGTGTGTGTGTGTGTGTGTGTGTGTGTGTGTGTGTGTGTGTGCGGTGAAGAGTTGGGGCTAAAAGCATGTTAAGTACTCTGATGGCCTTGGTTTCAGTTAAACAGCCACTTACAGGGTCTTGGTGGGTGTAATTGATCCGGGGAAAACACACACACACACACACAGAACACCACGTGAGTTACCCTGAGTGTGTGTGACCACACATCACCGGCCGCAACACAACACAGCTTGGATGGTGTACCGTATATCTATCCGGTCCTGGGATGGTTGGGATAAGAGATGGCCTCATTTGCACTGTAGACATCCCAACACACACACACACACACACACACACACACACACACACACACACACACACCACACACACACACACACACACACACACACACACACACACACACACCACACAGTCATGCACACAACCAAACACACACACACACACACACACACACACACACACACACACACACACACACAGTCATGCACACATACCAAATACACATACACAATGACTTATTTTGCCAGGAGGATCTGATGTCGTTAATTATTTATTCCCGGTCTTCCTGCTCTGCGGCGGCTCGCCCCGGGGTGTCTGACCGCCTCGTGTGGCTTCGGTCTCATGTTCACATTAGTGATGCAAATGTCTGTCATTACCTCACAGCACCCTGCACTCAATTAGCCCGCCGACCACCACCGAGGACTTTAGCCTTTAGACACAAACCGCGCTCACGCAACAGAATACAGGAGGCCTCCACCGGACCCCAAAAAACGCAACACACAATAATACGTTATAGTAAAGCCAAAAATGGGCTCAACCGAACCCCAGAGACGCAAGGGACCCGTGCCGTGGAGAGGGACCAGGTGCGGCGGGGGAGATAGGGCCACACACAGGTGTGTGGGGGAGATAGGGCCACACACATGGGTGGGTGGGGGAGATAGGGCCACACACATGGGTGGGTGGGGGAGATAGTGTCAGCGCGTCAGAGCGTCAGCGGCCCGTCATGCGCGCTTTGGAGTTCGCAGCAGATACCTGGCGGAGGCGCAGCGAGCTGCTCCTCCAGCCACACATCGCTCAGTCTGCGCATCGCTCAGTGTGTGCGTGGCGCGTGTGTGCGTGTGTGTGGCTGGTGCGTGTGTGTGCTGTGCGTGTGTGTGTGTGTGTGTGTGTGTGTGCGTGTGTGTGTGTGTGTGTGTGTGTGTGTGTGTGTGTGTGTGTGTGTGTGTGTGTGTGTGTGTACGCGTGTGCGTGTGTGGCTCTGTTTGTGTGTGTGTGTGTGTGTGCGTGTGTGTGTGCGTGCGTGCGTGTGGGTTGGTGTGTGTGCGGGTGCGTGTGTGTACGCATGCGTGTGCGTGTGTGTGCCAAAATACACACACACTAATTTCCCGGAATGATACCGACTGAGAACCCCCTTAAAAAGGCACTTCCCTTTTGTCTTCAGTAAAGACACTAAGGCTAAGATTCAAACAAAGAAAACTAAAACCCAATCGTCGTCCCCCGAATCCGTTTAAAGGAAGACTTGCCTGGAAGAGACGCAGGATGTTGGCCACCATGATGGACACGGAGCTCACCGACGCTCCGATGACTCCCACCACCTTCTCCGGCTTCACGAACACCGGCGGGTCGCCGTTGGTGCACCGCACGTCGGACGTGTCCTTGGTGATCAGCGCCTGGACGAACGTCAGCGACTGCTCCAGGGCGTACGTGTCCCGGGAACAGGTGTCCAGCACACGGGCGCCCAGCGTCACGTTGGGCAGCAGTTGCTCGTCCTGGTTGATCTGGTCCAGGGCGTACAGCATGGCCTCCAGCCGGTGGATGCCGGTCCCCTTCTCGATGTCCCCAGTGCACGGCGCGCCGTCCGCCCCCCGGCCGTGCACCGGGAACAGCCCGCCGAGGGTCAGGTGGCCCTCGATGCGGATGGAGTGTGGCGCGTAAATCTCCTGCGGCCGCGCCAAATCCACCGCCGTCCTCAAGAGCCAGAGGGCTCTCCAGAGCCAACAGAAGCTCCGTGTCTGGCTAACGGTGGTGGTGGTGGTGGTGGTGGTGATGGGGATGCGAGCCATGGTGCCCTCTTCTTCTTCTTCTCCTCCTCCTCCTCCCCCCCCCTCCTCCTCACCACAGAATAACTTTTATGAGAGAAGAAGAAAAAAAACCACCCCAGAATAACACAAACGCAGTCCTCTATCCACCGAGGGATCCAAAATAAACACCGGTAAAAAAAAAAGGCTGGCAAGTTTCCCTTCACCGGGGACCCATGGTGGTCCTCACCGAGGGAGAGGATGAGGAAGAGCAGGGCTGGTATAATTCAACAAATAATTCAAATGTTGAATGAAGAAGTGGTCCTCACCGAGGGAGAGGATGAGGATGAGGAAAAGGAAGAGGAGGGCTGGTATAATTCAACAAGACGTGTGAAGAGCACAAGTCGCCCTCGACTGCTCCCCCTGCGCCCTCGTCGCCCCGACGGGAGCTTGTTGAACGATGGAGAAGAAGAAGCGGTCCTCGACGGCGACTCGTTGTCCGGTTCGGTGACGCGGCGGACCGAGAGAGCGTCAAGGAGACACCGGGTTCGAAGGCGCAGACGAGCACCACCGCTCCTCCTCCGGTATAGCGGCACACGGTAGGTAAGCCTGGAAGTCGTCTCCACCGAATCGACACCACCACCACCAGCAGACTCAAACATTAAGTCGGTGGAGGAATGACACCGAACAACCTCCACCACCGACGGAGGAGGAGGCGAAGCGGACACGATCAAGCACGTCGCTCCTCGGACCGGCAGAACAACTCGGCGGCGTTCCGCGGGGCTCCATGGGGGGGGGGGGGGAGCGTCGTTGGGTTCACTCGCTCTCCATCCGGATCGGCTCTCCAATCGGCTCTCCAATCGGCTCTCCAATCGGCTCTCCAATCGGCTCTTTGGATCAAAAAGCCTGTAAAATTAACCACCACGTTAGGCTGAGATGATGATGCGCGTCTATTGAGCGCCAACAACAACAAAAAACAACGCAAAAAACCCAAACAAACAAACAAACCGTAATACCATAGAAATGTGAACTAGTTAGAACACTATAACTGTTGTGGATGCTTTGGGTTGTGTGAGGCAAGGCGCGCACGACGCGAATGAGTCAGAGAGAGGAGAACACCGAGGGGGCGATCCGCACCTCGGAGGAGAGACGTCATCCGCAGGGTGGGAGGAGGAGGAGGAGGAGGAGGAGGAGGAGGAGGAGGAGGAGGAGGAGGAGGAGGAGGAGGGAGAAACACCGGGAGACTAAAGGATGAACCGAGAGCCCAGAGTCAACACCAGGCGGCTGGGAGCAAGTCACACTTATAGAACAAAGTTGTATAGTCAAGTTTAACCATCAATTAAATGTCATCACGACACAATGCCTGCGCAAAGGTATGAGAATAAACGCCTGCCTCTCTGCCCCTCTGCCCTCTGCCTCTCTCTCTCTCTATCTCTCTCTCTCTCTCTCTCTCTCTCTCTCTCCTCTCTCTCTCTCTCTCTCTCTCTCTCTCTCCCTCTCTATCTCAGCCACAGTCTGGTTGCTGTGATTGACTGTACTGTAATGGCATACATAGATCAGTGTTATGCTCTGGACTTGGGACTGTCCCTCAGGAGGAGAGGAGAGGAGGGAGAGGGGAGAGGAGAGGAGAGGAGAGGAGAGGAGAGGAGAGGAGAGGAGAGGAGAGGAGAGGAGAGGAGAGGTGACAGACACACATGGGACCGCTCCACCAACAAGTCTGTGTTTCTCCGTCCATCAACGCAGGACACAGAGTGTCTCTGTGACGACATCCTTCTAGACAACGATAATACTCACGATAATACAGATAAAGTTATGTATATATATATATATATAGAGTTATGTATATATATATATAGAGTTATGTCAAGTCATTGTTCATCGTTCACAGGCCTGATGTGTTGTGTTGTGTTGGGTTAGTCTACGGTTGATAATCGGTAAATGTTGAATGATCATGTTTTTATACTTTCCAACATTTCACAATTTAAATTGACGTTCTTGGTCACGACAAAACAAAACAAACACATTTGTGGCTGAAAGCTCATAAAATCCATAACAATAACCAGGACTGTGTCTTCGTTTGGTTCAATGAGAAGATGATGTCCGGTTAAGTCGCTGTAATTCAAACATGTCCGATTGACATTAACTTCTCATTAATTACATTGAATAGAGACTTTTATTCCATGTACTCCATTAGCGTCCATGATGTGCCATATGATCGCTCTGAGCCCCAGCAGGGCCTGTGTTTACACGCTAACACACAGAGCTTCCTGCTGGGGACCCAATATTTGTGAAATTTGTGAAAGAAAAAATCGTACTGCGCTAATGCATAACATTTGAGCCCAGAGAAGCAGGGTGTGTGAGCGTGTCACTGTGTTTGGGTGAGTGCGTGCAAGTGTGTGTGTGAGTGGGTGAGTGTATGCATGTGTGTGTATGCATGTGTGTGAGTGTGAGAGTGTTTGAGTGTGTGAGTGAGAGTGTGTGTGTGTGTGCGAGAGTGTGTGTAAGTGTGTGAGTGCACACATGCGTGTGTGCGTGCGTGCGTGTGTGTGTGTGTGTGCATGCGTGTGTGTGTGCGTGTGTGTGTGCGTGCGTGTGTGTGCAG
>CM051013.1:2106121-2111121 GCA_027704905.1 Muraenolepis orangiensis | reverse complement strand
TGTATGCATGTGTGTGAGAGTGTGTGCTTGTGTGAATATGTGTTATTCCAGCTGATCATCTCATCTACAGAGTGGAGGGTAGAGGAGGAATGTTACGAGGATTCAGATGCTGCTGATTATCAGCAGAATATTCCAGTTCCTTGAGGCACCATGAAAACCCCAATGCAACTGGCTTCCGCCATAGTGACTAGTGACAATTATGCCACTATGTTTATGTCAGTGTTTACTATTTACTCATTTAGCAATACATTTTTAGCCAGTCAATGTTCAGGTAGGCGTCTTGCTCAAGTTTTTGCTCCAATTGCTGTTTGTGTAAAGAGGATTGCTGAGTATTGAATCCTCTTTATTGGTCACTTACATGCGCGCGCACACACACACACACACACACACACACACACACACACACACACACACACACAGTGAAATGAGTTTCTCTGCCTTTGACCCATCCTAGTATGAGGAGCAGAGGGCAGCTGTTGTATATACAGGGGAGCAGGGGAGGGGTCTGGTGCCTTGCTCAAGCGCACCTCGGTAGTACCCAGTTGTTTCGGGGACTTGAACCGGCAACCTTCCGGTTCCCCAAGCCAAGTCCCAACAGACTGAGCTATCCTGCCGCCCCACTTATTGTGATTGTGATTCCGGATGCCGTAAGGTATGAGGTTGGTGTTTGAACCCAGAAGCCTCTGTGTGGAGAAGGTGGGCAGGCCGTGGGCCAGGGAAGCTTCATGGTTGTCAGCCTAGTATCAAAACTATTCATTAGGATTATTATAACAGGTAAGGTTGTACGGAGACCGCTACCTCACTCCGACAACAGGGCAGAACACAGTTCAGAAAGCCAAAAACAATTGAAGCCTTCCGGTGGCTTTGGAGATTTAATAAAAGCGTTAACCTGCAACTTGGTCTGGTTTGGCTGCTTGGTTTCAGATGATCCGCTTGTATTTCATCAGAGGAACAACACGCAGCCTGTTCACACCACACCTGTAAGCCGCTTGGTGTTGTCAGGATTCGTCCTATTTGCTTTTCAATATCTCCCTGTGTTTGCTTTGCGGCTGAAAATCAAATGTGTATCAAAGCCGACGGAAGGAGAGAGAGAGAGGTGCTCGGTCGAGGACGTTTAAATCCTTTTAGACATTCCTGTGGCTTCAGAGAACGAAGAAAACAAGAAATTAAAATGTAATTCATGACCTCAGGAGTATGGAGTTCAGCCTGCGTTTGAAGGACTGCACCCACTTGGTATTCCGTCTGAACGCGGATGGAAGCTGATGGAAACGCGGACGCACCGACTGATTCTCTCAGAAATGTCACACATTCCTTCCTTTTGCTCATGAATGAGGTTGTTTATCACAGCTTCCTCTCAGCCGGTTTGGAGTTTCTGAGTCACTCAGGAATGACAGAACACAAGAAAGACATGGCCGCCTGTCCGATGGGATCTAGGACCACAGTCTTTGGTCTTTTAACATTTAGCACATTGGGCACATTGTGCATTTGTAGCACGTCCAATTATGAAGATAAAAGTATGCAATGTGTATAATGACATAATTGACACAATTACATTAAAATGCCATCTGAATGTTCTCAGAGCCTGATTGAATCCAACCAATGCACACACACACGCACACACGCACACACACACACACATTTGTTCATGCTGACCTATTTTATCCATGCAGAGGATATGAGATCAAGGCAAACAGCATCCAGTCTAATGACGCCTGGAAGGCAAGCGGTACACGACGCCGTGCATTATAGCAACACACCCAATATCTGGCTAATAATAAATGGAGATGTAACTTAAGTAGTACTCAGGTTTTCCGTGCCAAACACAATTTTGATGAGGTTGTACTCAGAGAAAGTGCGCAACAGGGCTATTTCTCCTCGTAAAAGAACCAGTCAGAAATCGAAAGTCGAGTGTGCAGGGAGGAAAAACTGGAAGGCCATCGCCATGAAGATATAAATCAGAGATGTCTGATGTGGCAAAGGTGGAAGGGAGGGAGGGAGAGAGAGAGAGAGAGAGAGAGAGAGGGGGGGAGGGAGAGAGAGAGAGAGGGGGAGGGAGAGAGAGAGAGAGAGAGAGAGAGAGAGGGGGGGAGGGAGAGAGAGAGGGGAGGGAGAGAGAGAGAGAGAGAGAGAGAGAGGGGGGGGGAAGAGAGAGAGAGAGAGAGAGAGAGAGAGGGGGGGGGGAAGAGAGAGAGAGAGTCAGAGAGAGAGAGACAGAGTCAGAGAGAGAGCGAGACAGAGAGAGAGAGAGAGAGTCAAAGAGAGAGAGAGAGTCAGAGAGAGAGAGAGAGAGAGATGAATGCTTTTAACCATTCAACCTCAGGCACTAGAGTCCATAAATTGTGCCATCAATTATTAACCTAAATCTGTTTTAACGTGCCAAAGGGAAAGCCCAGCGGACGAGCTAATGCAACAAGCAGGAAATGAGGACCGGTAAGATGACCATCGTGGGGCCCCTCTCTCCCATGTGGGCCCCCCGTCTAGAGTGCAGGAAAACATGGAACAGGGGCTCTACTCTCCGGAGCCACCAGGAGCCATACGACTAACTAAGTAATACACATTTTCCACTGGCTAACGAGTGGAAGTGAGCCTGCAGGATGAAGGTGAGTGATGGAGGCTCCGGGGAGAGAACAGCATTGATGTTCCATAGCCTTCATGTTCTCACTATGTAACGTCTCCTGTTACCAGAGGGTCTCCTGTACCATTAATGATGTGTCGAAATCTAAATCTGGAGGATTGAATCCTCTTTATTCACACACACACACACACACACACACACACACACACACACACACACACACACACACACACACACACACACACACACACACACACACACACACACACACACACACACACACACACACACACACACACACACACACACACACACACACACACACACACACACACAGTGAAATTAGTTTCTCTGCATTTAACCCATCCTAGTATTAGGAGCAGTGGGCAGCTATTGTATATCCAGCTGCCCGGGGAGCAGTGGAGGGGTCTGGTGCCTTGCTCAAGGAGCACCTTGGCAGGCATTTGGGAGGGGACTTGAACCGGCAACCTTCCGGTTCCCAAGCCAAGTCTAAACAGACTGAGCTACTGTCGCCCCAAGTATATACTTATTTACTTTATAATATACATATATATATACAGTATATATAATATACGTGAGTATAAACTGATGCATTTGTGTTCCCTTGTGCGTATCAAGGTAAACGAGGTTAAATGACGGCGGCGGTCAACGTATTTAAGCGATTCAAATGCTTCTTTAGGACTCAGGAGGATGAGGAATCAGGTTTATGGTAGAGTTTTGTAGTTTGTACAACAGAGCAGATGGTACATGCATCCTCCTGAGTGTGTGTGGTGGTGGCTGGTTTAACCTGTGGGCCTTGATTACCAAGGTCCCTCAGGTGTGCAGCCTCACCAGCCCCAGACTCTAATCAGTCTGACTGGGGCCAGATGAGGCTGCTTCAACCAGACTCTAATCAGTCTGACTGGGGCCAGGTGAGGCTGCTTCAACCAGACTCTAATCAGTCTGACTGGGGCCAGATGAGGCTGCTTCAACCAGACTCTAATCAGTCTGACTGGGGCCAGGTGAGGCTGCCTCAACCAGACTCTAATCAGTCTGACTGGGGCCAGATGAGGCTGCTTCAACCAGCCACCAGCCACACACACTCCACAGTGACATTAACAAAGTATTATACAAGCAGCAGTGCTCACATTGTATATAGTCCTGCCAGTAGGTGTTCATTAGGAGATATTGAAGACATGCTGGAGAGAGAGACGGTTCTCTCCATGTTCTGCACGCTGCTTCACAGGTGTCAGCAGCTGGGGCGCACTAATGGCCCTGTAGCACGGGGAAGAATAGCATCTTGCTAATGTGCAACATTCCATAGTAGTCGCTGCCTCTAATAAAGATGTCCGCCCACAAGTAGAATTTCCGCTGGATTTACATTTTCCAAATTAATTAGGCGATGTAAATTGCCTCTCTAACAAACAGCCGCCGGGGGAGTGTTTCTTTCGTTAACTCTACAGGAGGAGGAGGTGGGTGTGAGATAAACCAACCGGTGTCTTCAGATGCCTCCCAACAAGCCACACTCAGGGTCGCAGGTGTACAGGTAAACCACCGGGGGGGGGGGGGGGGGGGGGGGGACCACAAACACTCTCTGAACACCTGGAAGCTCATCGGCGCTGCACCACAGCACCAGGGGGCGCTGAAGCAGCGCCTCCCACACGGCCGGGGGAATCCTCCTCACAGTATGGCTAATGGGATGCCCTCTGCAGGACGCTCTGAATTACCATGGAGTGAGTGGACGGGCACTGCTTCTGAATGACACCATCAGCGTCCTCAACATTCAAGAGCTCTTTATTCTCCATGTTTAACAACGTACGACAACGGACCGCTAACTCCCCATTCACTCCCACATTCTGGATTCCAACAACAATACTATACTATATACTATACACTATAGACTATCTACTATATGCTATATAGTATATAGCATATCGTAGATAGTCTATAGTGTGGTTTATAGTATTGTATATATAGTGTTGTTTAGAGTAGACAGTAGACAGCATATCGTAGATAGTCTATAGTGTGGTTTATAGTATTGTATATATAGTGTTGTTTAGAGTAGATAGTGTATAGTATATACTATCTACTCTAAACAACACTATATATACAATACTATAAACCACACTATAGACTATATGCTATCTACTATCTACTCTAAACACTATATACCTTAACAATAACATACACAATAAATAGATATGAAGATGTCCAGTCCAGGGCCTGTTGAGGCCTCTGGCTGCTCCTCTGCTCACTCCAGTGGTGAGGGATGTGTGTGTGTGTGTGTGTGTGTGTGTGTGTGTGTGTGTGTGTGTGTGTGTGTGTGTGTGTGTGTGTGTGTGTGTGTGTGTGTGTGTGTGTGTGTGTGTGTGTGTGAGAAAGCACAGGTGCTATGAGGAATGTTTAGGGGAGCCAAAGCTTGAAA
>CM051013.1:2091121-2103621 GCA_027704905.1 Muraenolepis orangiensis | reverse complement strand
GAGAGAGAGAGAGAGAGAGAGAGAATATTCAAGAGATGAAAAGAGAAAAACTGAAAAAAAGCCTGTGGCTGATACATTATTGACTTAATTCTCCTTTGTGAAGTGTGTATGTATGTATGCATGTGTGTGTGTGTGTGTGTGTGCGTGCGTGCTTGCGTCTGTGTGTGTGTGTGAGTGTGTGTGAGGAGTCCAAAAGGGCCAGGGGAGTTAGTATAAAACGTAAACCCCCTGAAAGTGGAGGGGCAGGTAAGAAGGACCATCACTGTATCACTTACACACTGCCGCCAACACATCACTATTAGCGCACACTTAGCACCGGCGTGGCGCCATTAGCAGCACACTCAGCGATTACCCACGCAGGCTGGAGACCTGCCTCCTGGCCCCGGTAATACCCTGGCGGTGGTAGGAAAAGGCTAGCGCAGCGATTGTGATGCGATACGAGACACAAGACGAGCGTCTGGCAGGCCAACACGAGACACCGTTATCCATTAGCATGAGTGTACCGTCCCGGGACAGGGGGAAACAGAACGGTGAAAGTGGCGTCACTTAGCGTAGAAATGATGGCACCGGCGGCCCGAGTCTCCCTAAATCCCATTAATGGTCCCTAGTGTTCAGAGGCCCCAGGGCCGCGGTGATGAGAGGGGTGACGGGGGTCGGTCCAGGATCAACGGAGGCTGCGGAGGAGATGGGCGCTTGTCTGGGGTGACCTTGCCCGGTTCAGAATAGTTCTCCCCTCAGGCCTCGTCATCAACGGTGCCAGGGTTGTTAACGCTGGGGTGGCATGGTGGCGCCTCCCCGGGGTGATGGAGGCACTGACAACCTGACGCCGCCACCACCAACGGCGTGGCCCTTTATTAACTCCTGTGTGTGTGTGAGAATCGTAATTGATCCAGACGCACACACATGCAAACACAATACAAACCTCAGAGGCTCCACTTTGCAGTTTAACTCCAAACGGTGACATGTGGTAACGCTCACATCTCAGTGGACCACAGAAGCCACCAGTCAGTCACAGTGTCAGGTAAAGGTGAGAGGCTGTCCCCAGATCCACTGGCACTGATACCCACATCTTAATGATCATATCCACGTCTTGTCCCCGGACCAATCATATCCACGTCTTACCGATCATGTCCCCGGACCGATTATATCCACTTCTTTCCGATCATATCCACGTTATTGATCGTATCCACGTCTTTCCGATCATATAAACTTCTTTCCAATCATATCCACGTCTTATTGATCATATCCACGTCTAAATGATCATATCTACATCTTACCGATCATATCCACGTCTTACCGATCATATCCACGTGTTAATGATCATATCCACGTCTTACCGATCATATCCACGTCTAAATGATCATATCCACGTCTTACCGATCATATCCACGTCTAAATGATCATATCCACGTCTTACCGATCATATCCACGTCTAAATGATCATATCCACGTCTTACCGATCATATCCACGTCTTACCGATCATATCCACGTCTTACCGATCATATCCACGTCTAAATGATCATATCCACGTCTTACCGATCATATCCACGTCTAAATGATCATATCCACGTCTTACCGATCATATCCACGTCTAAATGATCATATCTACATCTTACCGATCATATCCACGTGTTAATGATCATATCCACGTCTTACCGATCATATCCACGTCTAAATGATCATATCCACGTCTTACCGATCATATCCACGTGTTAATGATCATATCCACGTGTTAATGATCATATCCACGTCTAAATGATCATATCTACATCTTACCGATCATATCCACGTGTTAATGATCATATCCACGTCTAAATGATCATATCCACGTCTAAATGATCATATCCACGTCTTACCGATCATATCCACGTGTTAATGATCATATCCACGTGTTAATGATCATATCCACGTCTAAATGATCATATCCACGTCTTACCGATCATATCCACGTGTTAATGATCATATCCACGTCTAAATGATCATATCTACATCTTACCGATCATATCCACGTCTTACCGATCATATCCACGTGTTAATGATCATATCCACGTCTAAATGATCATATCCACGTCTAAATGATCATATCCACGTCTTACCGATCATATCCACGTCTTACCGATCATATCCACGTGTTAATGATCATATCCACGTCTAAATGATCATATCCACGTCTAAATGATCATATCCACGTCTTACCGATCATATCCACGTGTTAATGATCATATCCACGTCTTACCGATCATATCCACGTCTAAATGATCATATCCACGTCTTACCGATCATATCCACGTGTTAATGATCATATCCACGTCTTACCGATCATATCCACGTCTAAATGATCATATCCACGTCTTACCGATCATATCCACGTGTTAATGATCATATCCACGTCTTACCGATCATATCCACGTCTAAATGATCATATCCACGTCTTACCGATCATATCCACGTGTTAATGATCATATCCACGTCTTACCGATCATATCCACGTGTTAAAGATCATTTTCAGCACAGAAGAAAAGAAGCCATTGAAGCCAGGCAGCAGGAGGAGGATGAGTGGGGATGTATTGATCTCTGGAGTGAATGAAGAAGGCCCATTATCCATGACAGCATCACTATGTTGCTATTCTTCCAAATTACCATATCATAAAAAAATATAGAATAATCACTTCTGCGCTATGACTATTACACACTTGCAGGAATGCTGAAAAGCTTAACTTCACAGGGCACGTTTTGAATTAATCTATCATTTGTTTGTCTCTCAGGGTTTCTGTAAAGAGAGATCTGTAAAAATATATTGGTGGTGTTTGGTTATCTTGCAGTTTAAAACCAAAGACTACAACACACACTATTATATTATAGTATATTATGCCAATTCCCCTGTGCGTGCTAACCTTGTAGGCAGATGTTTTTATTGTGGTGGTTAAAAGTTCTGCGTCTGTTCACAGATTGTCTCAGACTCGGTGACTCACCACTCAGCTGAGAGGGAACCAGATGACGAACACACCAGAGGCTGAGGCCCACACTTGAGAACCAGGTTGGTCGGTCTCCTCATTCGCCTGCTTTGAGACAAACAATCAAACCACAATTTTCACCGTTGGTATGTGTCTGTGTGGAGTGTGTGTGTGTTGGTGGCTGATTGAAGGAGCCTCACCTGGCCCCCAGTCCTGGCCCCAGTCACCCCAGTCAGACTGATTAGAGTCTGGTTGAAGCAGCCTCATCTGGCCCCAGTCAGACTGATAAGAGTCTGGTTGAAGCAGCCTCACCTGGCCCCAGTCAGACTGATTAGAGTCTGGTTGAAGCAGCCTCACCTGGCCCCAGTCAGACTGATTAGAGTCTGGTTGAAGCAGCCTCACCTGGCCCCAGTCAGACTGATTAGAGTCTGGTTGAAGCAGCCTCACCTGGCCCCAGTCAGACTGATTAGAGTCTGGTTGAAGCAGCCTCACCTGGCCCCAGTCAGACTGATTAGAGTCTGGTTGAAGCAGCCTCACCTGGCCCCAGTCAGACTGATTAGAGTCTGAGGCTGGTGAGGCTGCACACCTGTGGGACCTTGTTCATCAAGGCCCACAGGTTAAACCAGCCACCACCACACACTCAGGAGAACACTAGCATGGACCATCTGCTCTGTTCACCATTCATCTACAAACTCTGCAATAAAGCGGTTTCATCATCACTCTGTGTCCCGTGTCCTCGGGAGGAGACCAGAGCAGCCGTTTTAATGGCTTGTGGCAGCGTCACAGCGTCGCAGCCTCGACTGCTACAGTTTGCAAATCTGTTAAAAATGATACACAGATATAGGCTGCTCAGGATTTTTCTGGGCTCTGGGTTTTATAAACAGATGCGGAACAACAGCGGGGTCTCTCTAAACGTCCTTATCTCTCATTAGCCGCGCTCGGTGGTGATGAGTAAGCTTGGCGAGCGGGGGAGGGGTCGGCGGTAAACCAATCGACTGAAATGGGGGGAATTATTTTTGATCAACTTTATCAGCGCGGCGGCGGCGGCTATTAAACATGAGATGTGGACAAACAGCGTGGTTCCCTGGAGTGGGTGGATAGTTTCCTGGGCGCGGTGGTGAGGGAGGAGGAGGAGGCGGTGGTGAGGGAGGAGGAGGAGGAGGCGGCGGTGAGGGAGGAGGAGGAGGTGGTGAGGGAGGAGGAGGAGGCGGTGGTGAGGGAGGAGGAGGCGGCGGTGAGGGAGGAGGAGGAGGCGGTGAGGGAGGAGGAGGCGGTGGTGAGGGAGGAGGAGGAGGCGGTGAGGGAGGAGGAGGCGGTGGTGAGGGAGGAGGAGGCGGTGGTGAGGGAGGAGGAGGAGGAGGCGGCGGTGAGGGAGGAGGAGGAGGTGGTGAGGGAGGAGGAGGAGGCGGTGGTGAGGGAGGAGGAGGCGGCGGTGAGGGAGGAGGAGGAGGCGGTGAGGGAGGAGGAGGAGGCGGTGAGGGAGGAGGAGGCGGCGGTGAGGGAGGAGGAGGCGGTGGTGAGGGAGGAGGAGAAGGCGGTGAGGGAGGAGGAGGCGGTGGTGAGGGAGGAGGCGGCAGTGAGGGAGGAGGAGGAGGCGGTGAGGGAGGAG
Organism: Muraenolepis orangiensis; assembly: GCA_027704905.1. Classification (NCBI taxonomy): domain Eukaryota; kingdom Metazoa; phylum Chordata; class Actinopteri; order Gadiformes; family Muraenolepididae; genus Muraenolepis; species Muraenolepis orangiensis. The sequence goes on along the minus strand of CM051013.1, from coordinate 2,099,057 downwards.
GAGGCGGCGGTGAGGGAGGAGGAGGCGGTGGTGAGGGAGGAGGAGGAGGCGGTGAGGGAGGAGGAGGCGGTGGTGAGGGAGGAGGTGGCGGTGAGGGAGGAGGCGCAGCGGTGAGGGCGGAGGAGGAGGCGGTGAGGGAGGAGGAGGAGGCGGTGAGGGAGGAGGAGGCGGCGGTGAGGGAGGAGGAGGAGGCGGTGAGGGAGGAGGCGCGGCGGTGAGGGCGGAGGAGGCGGCGGTGAGGGAGGAGGAGGAGGCGGTGAGGGAGGAGGAGGCGGCGGTGAGGGAGGAGGAGGAGGCGGTGAGGGAGGAGGCGCGGCGGTGAGGGCGGAGGAGGCGGCGGTGAGGGAGGAGGCGGCGACGGTGAGGGAGGAGGCGGCGGCGGTGAGGGAGGAGGCGGCGACGGTGAGGGAGGAGGCGGCGGCGGTGAGGGAGGAGGCGGCGGTGAGGGCGGAGGAGGCGGCGGTGAGGGCGGAGGAGGCGGCGGTGTGAGGGAAGGAGGAGGCGGCGGTGAGGGAGGAGGAGGCGGCGGTGAGGGAGGAGGTGGGGATGAGGGAGGAGGCGGCAGTGAGGAAGGAGGTGGGGATGAGGGAGGAGGCGGCAGTGAGGGAGGAGGAGGAGGCGGTGAGGGAGGAGGAGGCGGTGGTGAGGGAGGAGGAGGAGGCGGTGAGGGAGGAGGAGGCGGTGGTGAGGGAGGAGGCGGCAGTGAGGGAGGAGGAGGAGGCGGTGAGGGAGGAGGAGGCGGCGGTGAGGGAGGAGGAGGCGGTGGTGAGGGAGGAGGAGGAGGCGGTGAGGGAGGAGGAGGCGGTGGTGAGGGAGGAGGCGGCGGTGAGGGAGGAGGCGCAGCGGTGAGGGCGGAGGAGGAGGCGGTGAGGGAGGAGGAGGAGGCGGTGAGGGAGGAGGCGCGGCGGTGAGGGCGGAGGAGGCGGCGGTGAGGGAGGAGGCGGCGACGGTGAGGGAGGAGGCGGCGGCGGTGAGGGAGGAGGCGGCGGTGAGGGAGGAGGCGGCGGCGGTGAGGGCGGAGGAGGCGGCGGTGAGGGCGGAGGAGGCGGCGGTGTGAGGGAAGGAGGAGGCGGCGGTGAGGGAGGAGGAGGCGGCGGTGAGGGAGGAGGTGGGGATGAGGGAGGAGGCGGCGGTGAGGGAGGAGGTGGGGATGAGGGAGGAGGCGGCAGTGAGGAAGGAGGTGGGGATGAGGGAGGAGGCGGCAGTGAGGGAGGAGGAGGAGGCGGTGAGGGCGGAGGAGGCGGTGGTGAGGGAGGAGGAGGAGGCAGTGAGGGAGGAGGAGGCGGCGGTGAGGGAGGAGGAGGCGGCGGTGAGGGAGGAGGAGGAGGCGGTGAGGGAGGAGGCGGCGGTGAGGGAGGAGGAGGAGCCGGTGAGGGAGGAGGCGCGGCGGTGAGGGAGGAGGTGGGGATGAGGGAGGAGGAGGTGGGGATGAGGGAGGAGGAGGCGGTGAGGGAGGAGGCGGCGGTGGTGAGGGAGGAGGAGGAGGCAGTGAGGGAGGAGGAGGCGGCGGTGAGGGAGGAGGAGGCGGCGGTGAGGGAGGAGGAGGAGGCGGTGAGGGAGGAGGCGGCGGTGAGGGAGGAGGAGGAGCCGGTGAGGGAGGAGGCGCGGCGGTGAGGGAGGAGGTGGGGATGAGGGAGGAGGAGGTGGGGATGAGGGAGGAGGAGGCGGTGAGGGAGGAGGCGGCGGTGGCGGTGCAATCAGTCAAACAACAAAGCAAATCTAAAAGCCCTCAGAGCGGCGTGCGGTCCCCCTCCCCCGGTTCCACAACAAACCCGCCATATTTCCCCCTCTTTATGATTTGTTCAGGGATCGGAGCAATAAGTTGAATTCTCCTCCTGGCCTTGGAGGCAGATTGGACCGCACACAGAGACCTGCTGCACCTGCTGCAATCTGAGGGCTACGGAGGAATGGGGGACAGATGGGGACACACAGAGGGGGAGACACGGGGGGGGGGGGAGACACAGGGGACACACAGGGGGGAGACACGGGGGGGGGGGGGGAGGAGACACGGGGGGGGGGGGGGAGGGAGACACAGGGGACACACAGGGGGGGAGACACGGGGGGGAGACTCACAGGGGGGGAGACACACAGGGGGAGGGGGACACGGGGGGGGAGGGAGACACGGGGGGAGACACGGGGGGGGTACACGGGGGGGGGCGACGACACGGGGGGGGACACACACGGGGGGGAGAGAGACACGGGGGACACACAGGGGGGGAGACACGGGGGGGGGTACACGGGGGGGGAGGGAGACACGGGGGACACACAGGGGGGGAGACACGGGGGGGAGACACACAGGGGGAGGGGGACACACGGGGGGGGAGGGAGACACGGGGGGAGACACGGGGGGAAGACACACGGGGAAGACACGGGGGGAAGACACACGGGGAGACACGCGGGGGAGACACACGGGGGAGACACACGGGGGAGAGACACGGGGAGACACACGGGGGAGACACACGGGGGAGACACACGGGGGAGAGACACGAGGGAGACACACGGGGGGAAGACAGGGGGGAGACACAGTGGGGACACACGGGTGTATTGACCTTGACTCTACAGCTGCAAATGTTATCAAAAATCTGACATGTGATTTGTTACTTTAGTGAAAGCGGCCCAAACTGAGCAGACTGAGTTGGAGGACCAGACACTCCAGGCTGAGTCACATCTGAGCGCTCTCACGCCCAGCCTCGCCTCACTCCTTCCACTCACACTTGGAAGATATTTCACGAGGTGACATTACAAGTTAGCGCTAGTACTTGGCAGGTCATGGATAAAACACATTAATCTTTATTATCAGTAACTTATCACTTTACCTGGACCTACTGAAACATAAACCATCATGTTCTAGCATGTTCTTCTAGCACGCTTTCGTCTTTTTACCTATTTCTTTCAGCCCGGCTCTCATTTGGCCCACAAGCCTCTCGACAAAGAGGTCTGATGTAAGGTCTTTATCAAGGACACTTCGGGGATACAAATGAACCAGACTGCCGGACACAGTGTTAAACACTCTTTCACATTATACAACACCTTTGTCCCCGGTTTAGCAGCCTGCTCCCTTGATTTATGAGGACACCTGGATGTCCTGTTTTTTTTAAACCCTGAGCGCTGTCCTCGAAGAAGTACGACGAACGACCCCATCTTGTCGTCTCAAATAACGCAGTCGGACCAACACGGAGGTCTGGGCTTCAAACTGAAAAGGGGGGTCTCCAAACGAAACCTGTTCCTCCTGCGATCTGCATTAAGAAACACACACTGGCTTGTTTTTTAACGAGTCACTGAGACCTTCCAGAAAGAAGCTCTCTCCACACACTGCCCGAGGGCTTTGAACAGTGGCATCGTATCGCTGGAGATGGTTTTTTATTAGATCTGTAGCAGAAATGAGTCACACATTAAAACTAAAACTACTCCACTCATTAAATCCAGCTTCCTGGATGCACGATCGCAGCCCGACAAAAGCAGGACTGACAAAAGGTCAGCGCAGCCTTTAAGTGACGCAGAACCAGAGAACAGTCATTGAATGTGCTCATGAGGACCAATGAAGTGTAACGAGCAGAGAGAGCGATGCCACCGCCACTCGGTGGGCGTTCTGCTCTGTGTTGTGTATTCAAATCTCCTTATCTCAGTCTCATGGAATAATCCCATGAACTGACTCACTAACAACCTAATAATCTCAACCTGTGTTTCGTCTCAAGGCAAACCACATATGACCACCACATACGTTTACGTTTCAAGACCGAGCGGCCGATAGTTCCGTCCGTGAGTTGCGCTCTATTAAGTCGCTACGCAGGAATCTCGAACTGTTGTGTATTTACGAATATATGCGCGTTAAAATACCCAATTACAATGTGTTCACATTTTATGAATCAGTTTTGCTTCATAGCCACTATAAATTAAAGATTACACGCGGCCGATGTGTTTTAGTACACAATTAAGAAGCTAATAATAACGTTAGTAGCAAGCTCCGGACGATTCCGATGGGAAATGAAGCAGACCCTTTCTTCTGACGTTATAAATAATGATGGGAATAAACTCTACACCATCGCCGCCATTTTGGGGGCATTGGAATGTTGGCTAGTTACTATGTTAGCAGGAATGTTTTTTGGTCATTGTTTGGTAATTATTTATGAAATTACTTTATTACTTTTTTATACAATTACTTATTAATAATATTATTGTAATTATTATTACATGGTGACATTGTTGTGGTTGAAAGCATTTGTCATGCGGAAACAAAGCTTTACGTAGCCAAGGTTACGGTACATTCTTACGTCCATTTAGGATTTTAAGTCTTTTGACTGATTGCCAACCGAACCTCCCATGATGCACCCTGATGTTTAAGCCCTATTAGGGCGTTCTGCCGCTTCATCAAAATGCATGGAAGGAGTGAAGCCCTCAAGTCGAATGAGTGGACCGCTATCGACACTGAACCAAACGGATGATTCAGAACATTTTAATATCAAAGCTGCACAATTATAGTTTTAATCTCCACTAGCCTTTCATCCCAAATAAGGCAATTTAATATTTGGCTCAATGCATTATTTAAGTGTGCGTAATGACACACACACACACTTCTGCAGTCAAAGTGGTACAAAATGGTTCCACAAGACATACTCTTGGTTCTGCTGGCTTCAGCACTCAGCTCTGATTAAAGGTGAGTCTGTTCCATCGATTGAAAACAGGAGAGAGAAGCAAAAAACAACAACAAAGAATCACCCCTGAAGCTTTCAGCGGTCCTTGTTCCGCTCGCCTTCTCCATCGCCGTGGGGCCCAGCGGCCCTCGCTGGGCGGGCCGCTGGGAGCACGCTCCGTTACCTGAATCCAATCAGCTGGGAGGACCAGGACCAGGGGCTGGAGGGAGTTACCTGGTCCAGGGATTGTTCTTGTTTCATTATTTCCCCAGGATGGAAGCCTTGATGGAACCGCTCACCACTCATCACCTCTGGTGGCCCTCAGCATCGGTCTGCGACCCCCATACCACCACCACCACCACCACCAACACCACTATCACTATCAGCACCACCACCACCACCACTATCAGCACCACCACCACCAACACCACTATCACTATCAGCAGCACCACCACCACCACTATCACTATCAGCACCACCACCACCACCACCACTATCACTATCAGCACCACCACCACCACCACCACCACCATCAGCACCACCACCACCACCACCACCAACACATTCACTATCACTACCACCACCACCAACACCACCACCACCATCACTATCAGCACCACCTCCACCAACACATTCACTATCACTACCACCACCAACACCACCATCAGCACCACCTCCACCACCACCACCACCATCACCACCACCACCACATTCAGTATCACTATCACTATCACCACCCCCACCACCATCACTATCACTATCACTACCACCACCATCACCACTACCACCACCATCACCATCAACACTACCACCACCATCACCATCAACACCACCACCACCACTACCACCACCATCACATCACTCACCACCATCACTACACCACCACCACCACCACCATCTTCACCACCACCACCACCACCACCACCATACCCAACACCACCGGTACTCAACATCCAATATCATATCATATAATATATGATATTATAATATAATCATAATATTTAGTCACTGAGCAGACAGTTTTATTCAGGGTGGAGGGGGGGTGGGTGGGGGGAGGGAGGCACCTTTGAACTGGAAGTCGACCACAACTACCAGGCAATTTGGCCCCAATTAAACATTGACACTGCTTTCATTGTGACGTACAAAGGCAATCAATTTGGGTGACACACCACCACTAGCACCATCAGCACAATCCCCACCACCACCACCACCATCAGCACAATCCCCACCACCACCACCACCACCATCAGCAGCAGAGCGCCGGAGTCATAGGACTGTGATTCGTCAACATCGCCGCAGAGGTTTCCTCTTGAAATCACCACATCATGTCTGTTAATCCTTATTGATCTGGACATGATGGATCTGGTGAGAGCTCCACATGAGGCTATCATAACAGATATGATGGGAGAGAGAGAGAGAGAGAGAGAGAGAGAGAGAGAGAGAGAGAGAGAGAGAGAGAGAGAGAGAGAGAGAGAGAGAGAGAGGGTAACGAGAGGCCAGGGATGTCGGCTCATCCCTCCCTGTCAGAGAGAAAGATACTGAGAGGGGGGGGGGAGGGAGGGAGAGAGGAGAGGGGGGGGGGGGGGGGGAGGGAGAGAAAGAGACAAAAAGAGACAGAGAGAGAGAAAAAAGGAAACTAGTGTAATCTCAAGCGGCTAAACTTGAGACACTGAAAGACGAGGATTGTGTGGGCAAGAAGCAACGCGTGGGAGATGAGGAGGAGGAGGAGGAGGAGGAGGAGGAGGAGGAGGAGGAGGAGGAGGAGGAGGTCTCTAAAGAACCAGAGATGGTCCGGAGGTTCCCAGGAGCAGACAAACTGATGGTGGAAGAAACAAGCGACGACAGACGGACAAGAGGAAGAGACAGAGGAGGATTAGAGATGGGGTGCAGACATTCTTCGCCACCGCACGGTCGCTCCACAGCGTTCGCTTGCGTTCTGCCCCATAATGTTTTATAGCGCAATCACAGCCGGCGCGGTAGTCAGTAGTGATCTCATTTCACAAGCCATATCCTCCGGTAATGTGAACACACAGGAAAAGGTGTGGCCATTAAACAGGCGTCCGGTTACCAGCCACACACTAGCTCCCCGTGCATAATTATCCATTAGAGGAGGCCACACAGGAGGCAGCGGGCAGGAATATTAATTCCTGCCCGCTGCGATTTAAATCAGTTAACAATGGAACACAGACGGCGGAGGGAGAGCCGAGCGAGGAACTGAATGTCCGCTGCGTCGGGCGTGACCCTCACATGCGTGGAGACGTGAGACTGCATGCTAATGGGGTTCATAGTGGTGCCGTTTGTGTGCATTTGATCAGTCTGATAATGAATTGTTTAAAGTTATTACATGTATTCATGTTGGGTGTCCAACTCCCAAGGGACATTTCCACTGCACGTGCCAACAGTGCACCGGACATAACCGACCACTAGATGGGGTGCTTGCGTCTTTGCGCGGCTGCTTAGCATAGAGATGACCACTAGATGGCGGTAACTTAACTGAGTGGATGGGGAAGCTGTCAGCGTGTGTGGACACAGCTTGTGTGGTATGAGCATTATGTACATTTCCAAACTATGCAAAGCCTGACCTTTAATTTCTTGGTTCAGACTTCCTCAAACAAGAAGTCCTCTGCTCCACTCTTGGAGCTCTTCTTCGGCAAATGTGAAAACCAATGTTGCGTAGGAAATATTTTTCACTGTCGGAAGAAATAAATCCAATTAATTCCAGAGCTCAACCGGGGAGCAGCAGTCACTTCTGGTGTGGGAAATACCAAAGCTCCCTCCCCCTGGCGAGAGGAAGGGGAGAGCTGACTCACTGGGTGACACAGGCCGAGGTCAGAGGTCACACAAACACGTGTTCACTAATAGCGGTCGTAGTGCCGGCCAGTCCCACGGGGGTAATTAACGGTGTGTGTGTGTGTGTGAGAGAGGTATCTGTTGTCTATAGAATATGAGGTCTAGTATATTGTTGTTAGCAACAATGTGAAAAATGTAGCTGACATTCAACCCTAAAACGTACAAATTAAATAAACACATTTAATGAAATAGAAAATCACAGATGAGAATTGTTCAATGTGTGTGAGTGCATGTGCATATGTGTGTGTGTGTGCGTGTGTGTATGCATGTGTGTGTGTGTGTGCCTGCGTATGTATGCATGTGTGTGAGTGTGTGTGTGTGTGTGCATGTGTGTGTGTGTATGCATTTGTTTGATTGCGCGTTTGTGTGTGTGCATGTGCGTGCGTGTGTGTGTTCTATATAAAACAGGCTTCGTTGAGCTGCTTGCCCAGGGAGATTAAACACAACCCAAGGGC